>QZLH01001001.1:7248-37635 GCA_003833135.1 Oehlia diaphana | reverse complement strand
GAAACACGTAAAAAAAGTCTCCTGATTATTTCAAAAAAAAAAAAAAAAAGAAAAAGAAAAAGGCGAGAATAACTATAGTATTTATTTAAGCTAATTTAAATACAGGGTATATGTGTGTTCCTGCAGAATGAAATAATTACTTATTATATTAGTATCATTGTTAATAATTAATTTTTTTAAATAATGAGGATATATGTACAGTATATATTTATACATGCAATTTTATAATAAAAATGCCAAATTGCTTATTTTAATAAATTTATAACAATTAAGTTTGAAAATATTTGGATTTTCAAAAAAAAAAACATTTCACATGCATAGGAACATGTTGTGCATCGGGTGACGATGATATCAAATGACAACTTTTTGGTGCATTTCGTCCAAATTTCAACATAGTTCAACTCATATATTACCTCTCTTAATAATAGTTGCCTGAAGATAACTAATTTATTGGAGAAAAAAAAAAGAAATATTTTATATTATAACACTATTTGGGAAAATTAGTTTGTTTAGTTGCTGCATATTTACAAAAAGAATAAAATTTTGCTAAGCCTCAGCAGTCATACAGTATTATTTAAATTTAAACTTTAATGCAAAATATGGATGATCACTGTACAAATCGTGTATATATGAAGTATGACGGTTAAATCATGCATATTCTTACTTTCAGGACTTAACGGTACTTTTTCTTTGAATGACTTATTTATATTTTGATATGTCAAGACGTATGAATTTACGTATAGTCACGTCAACGACGCAACATAACATGGTGCAGCTTACTTGAGATATAACGTCATCAATCAAATGTCTGCACACGCCTAGTAGCATGTTTATTCGCTGCAATGATTAACCAACTAGCAAAGCGTCAATACGCCGATCATCTATACAAATCATTTTTGTGTTGATCATTAAATTCTTCAAATTCAGAGAATATTAGTACGGCTACCAAAAGCTAAATTTATACTCCAGAATAGAGTTTGGAACCGGATTTTGACCTGAATTTCGTCTTTCAGCTAGAGTTTCGTTTCGATTAGTTAGAGTTTTGGTCTTGCCTAATTTTGGCCGGGATTAAAATATATTTGATTCTAATCCTGGCCGAATTTCAATATTGAATTTTAACCGGTTAATTAACCGGTTAAAGGTTTGGTTAATCGGTTATTAACCGGTTAATACTTTTTGGACCGGTTCCAATCTCTACTCCAGAATTCGATACAATTTATCAGTTTGCTGTTTGGAGCCCTGTTAGCTAGTAAATTTTTGTTATTTTCCTTATACGAAACAAGTAAATCATTAGCAAATTTTTATGATTTTGGCAAAAATAATAGTAATTGACTTATCTTCGATAAGATACTTTATTTTGGTTAGGTTGATTTATTTTATTTTATTTTTTTTTAAAAAAAAATATATCTAAATATAAGATGACAGATGACCAATTTAAACGCCAATATGCATTTGATTGTTACATAATTTTTTGATTATAATTTCATTATATAACTATTACAAATCATTCAAAATATTGATTTAAAAAATTTAAAAATAAATATTATAATGACATAAAAAGGGTTTTATTGATCTTATTCATTATTCCTTTTACAGAATTTCATTACCATAATAAGTTTATTTCAATATGCTTTATTGTTTTTTTGCATTTTTTAATTCTATTTAGGTCTTTAACCAAACCATTTTCAAAGGAAACACGACATCACGTGTTTTGGCCAAAATTACGAACCAAAAATTATGAAATTATGTCACGGGTTTTGCCGGCGCTAAGATCACTAGTGTTCCGAAAGGGTCAGGTCAAACCCGGGTTATTGACCCGACTCGTATTTAGGGGTCAGGTTGGGGTCGCATGATTTGATGTCCCGTAACTCGCATGAACTCGACCCGTCCCGTCGAGTTGAGTTATACCTTTAATTTGACTCGGCGACCCGAATCTTTTTATTATATTTTTAACTAAAAATTTCAATTTTTTTTTTATTAAATACAACTTGACGGGTCGAACCCGGGTTATCTGAGTCAGACTATAATCGGGTCAAGTCGAATCCGAGTCGTTACTTTTACACTCGAGTTGAGTTCGAATACACCTCAAAATCCGACCCGACTCGACCCTTTCGGAACACTAAAGATCACCCACGGACATGTGATCGGATTCAAAATTTCTAAATTTGATATACCCGCGCCGGTGCCCGTCAAATATGTAGCACATATCAGATATTATACATCATATTTGAATTTAATGTTATGATGGAATATAAAACACAGATCAATTAATAATGCGTGGTAAAAGCTGCTAATAAAATTTTTTATAGTATAAAATTTTTTTTTTCTTTTTTTTTTTGGCGAACCGTCTTAAAGAAAATTTTTTTATTTCTTATTTGTCCACATATATTTAAAATAAAATATATATCGAGATTTAAAATATAAAGTATTTCTTCATGTTTTACCAAAGATACATATTTTAATCACAGATTGGATTGAAGCACTCTAAAAATAGACTAGATTTATTTATCGAAATTTTAAAGTAGACAGTAAAGGTATTCATTATTTTTATTTTTTCAGATTCGACAATGGAATTGGATTGGATTTAAGCATCCTAAAAATGGACTAGGTTAGATAATATTATTTGATGGATTGATCGATCATTGATACTGTATAATGATTTTTAATAATATAAGAGGCAATGCAATATGTGCGATTATACGATCATATGCAATGATTGAAGTAATACTATGCGGATAATAATGTAAAAAAGGCACCGACACAAAGAGATATTAAAGCTAAAGCGATAACAAACATTGTCGTGTAATATTAATCTCAATTATGATTTTTTTATATTGTCTTGTATTTGGATTGATCCTTATATTTTGAATCCTTCCTTATATAAACCGCATTATTTTGACAAGGAAATTTCAAATTTTTTAAATTTTTTTTATCATTTTTGAAAATAATTTATTTGTAATCATAATAATCAATAAGAAATAAAAATGCGCAAATTCGGTCTTGAAGTAAATAGATTTATTATTATTGTTTTTTTCAAAAAAAATATTTTTAACGGGACGTGTTTCTCTTGTAGGAAAATAATCTTATCAGACATTACGTGAGAATGTATGGACATTTGGATGAATGTTTTATAAGGATTAGCAAGATATTGCCGTAATACACACCAGAACAAATTGAAAACCAGTAAGTAACAAATTATTTGTGCATAAACTTTTATATTTTTTTGACAATTTAAACCTTAGTTACAAAAAATACCTTGACGAAGAAGGTAAATAAAACAGACCTCTTTAATATTTTTTTTTTAAAAAATAAATTTTAAATCACCTTTTATTTTACGTTTTTAATTAGCCCCGCCGATAAATTATGAACGTATTTTTGAAAGTTGAAGCGTATGAAAAGCTTCAAGCGATAAATATTAATACCTGTACGAAAATTTATCCTTTTACGTATCCAGTATTATTACAATTAGTTAGTCAGGCTTTAGGTTACAATTTTTCATTTCATTTTTTTTCAAAGTCAATAAATAATCAATCTTTCCTTCATGATATAAATCATGAATCCATCCAAGATTTAATTTCATAATTTCATAGAAAATTCATTAATATAAAATCTTTAAAAAGGATATATTTAAATTTTGTTAACAAATTACGATTCAATATTTTTATTAATAAAATAAAACAAAATATATTTACAACTAGGTAAACGGTCTGTGTAAATATAGTAAATGTAAATCACGTATTACAAATATAAAAAATTGAAAATACAAATATTAAAGTAGATAGTTTTAATTTAAAAGGAGAATTAGGACTGATACTATAAATAATAAGATAAATTAACAATTTAAAAAATATATATTGATTCATTTTTGTAGATCGTTGAGAGATAATAAGCATAAGGCCAGTAAAAAGAGGAATATTCCGTCCGTCAGTTATCCGTCGGAAGTAATAAAAGAACAATTGTAGAGTAAAACTTTTTTCAAAGTAAACTTGCGTTTACATGATGGAGCATGAATTGGTAGGTTGAGCCGGTTTTTCAGTTACTTCAGCAGAAACGACATTAACAGCTGGTTTAGTACAAGTGATTGGATTCATTTTGATTCGACATTATTTGACTCTGTGGAGTTTTTTTTGTTTGTTTGAGTAGGTAATTTTTTTATTTGAGAAATTTTTTATTTGATGGAAAATTTGAAAGCGAAATCGAAGTCATATTTATAATAATTCGAAACAAACGAAAATTAAGAATAATACTAAAAATTCTAATCCGATTTTATCGGAATATATTGATTTTCTTTTTCTTTTTCTTAGAATATCCTTAAATGTTTCGAGTTCAAATTGTTATTATTTGATTAAATTGCAATTATTGCCAATCAAAAGTAATATCACCACTTTCCATCCCAATTTATGTTTTTATTTTTTATTTACCATTTCAGGCATTTTTCAAATCGTAAACCTACTTAAATAGGATGTCATTCCAAATTACAACAATTCTTATTATTAAATTAGGATTACAATCAGAAATTAATTTAACCGATTTTGTTAAGGATCACACGAGGGTACTATAAATACATGATATGAAAAAATAGTAAAAAAGGTATAAAAAGTTTTTTTAGTTAGTCAAGATTGTAATTTTGTGTTACTTTTCTTTTAAAAACAATGATTTGCCATCAAAATAATTAATGTGAAACACTACAATCGTCTTGTAGATCCCTTCATCGTTGTTTGCATAAATAGGTTGAATGAACCCCAAACTAATGTGTAGATCATTCCTTTGTTAGACAATTCCAGCCGGCATTATGTAACTCTGGCTCTGACGTTTACTGTAGAGCTAATAGTAAATTCTCTTGTTACCTATTTATAAAACGGAATAGACGAATAGTGTTTCAAGTGTCAAGTAAATATTATCATCATGAAAAGTTCCATGATTAGATCGACTTTTCTTGTTGTTACAAATGTTGTTCTAAAATTTCTAAAATGGTAAAATTATACACATGGTTTAGAATACGAGAACCAAAGTTCGAATAAACTTATTTGAAAATTGTTAAAATGTAACATAAAAAATTTTAAATAAGAAAAAGAGGATTATTATGACATAATATAAATTATACCATAGACAATATTAACGAATTACAGTAGATCTCATAAAAAAATTTGAACTATCATATTGAACAGATGCCCGCCGTCAAATTTATTTGAATTCAAAATCATCAAGTAATAAAATTAATAATGATCATTTACAAAGTGCTAAAGTCTTGGTAATAGGATTCCTATAAAATATTTGATATAATCTGTAGCTCGGTATAAATTTTAACGTTAGTATAATATTATCAATTATAACACAATTTAGTTTTGTCATTATTTATAACCGCTATTTTAGTCAATCTTATCAAATTAAATATATTTATTGAGTTTTATATTAATATTATTATAATTAAAAAAAAATAATTATTATATACGTTATTATATACTGTACTGTATATATTATACATTTCAATTTAAACAAAACAGTGTCAAAGTCACCCATATTAGAATCCTCTAGTTATAGAATAATAACAAAATACAGAAAATTAAATTGTTTATTAATAAATTTATCATATGAAATCCAAACAACGATAAACGCTTAAAAAACTCAGACAAGTGATCATTTTTCTAAAAATTTTTTATCAACAACGTTTGTTTTTTACTTTTCAAAATTATAATTCTCTCAGTTAAGTCGACAATAAATTTTTCTTTCGACAATTCAAAGAAATGTTTAAAAAGACTTTAAAATTTCTTTTTTTTTATAGATACAATCATTATTTGATTTTCATAAGAAAATTTTTCTTTTATGTATCCACTCTGTTATTATTACAATTTGTTAGACTTTATATTACAATTTTCCTTTTTTTTCAAGGAGCTTTATAAATCACACCACTGGTGCCCATAGTATGTGTTTTCATGAAAAATATAGCTTAAATTAAAGAAGTTACTCTAATTAAAAATTGTTCAGCACCCCTGAAAATGGACAGAAAAAGTTTTACTAAGTACTTTTTTTTTTTTATATCATAAATATTGCAAAAGTAAAAAAAAAAATTGAAAAACTAAGAAAAATATATGTGAAGTATATGATACAGCATTAAATATTGCAATATGGATTATAACATTTTATTAATGGAAACATCTTATTTAGACTATTAATAGAATAAAAAAATTATATGATAAATAAAAATAATTATTACATATAACTGTGGTGTTGAACACCAGTGGTGTGATAATTTTTGATTTTCAAAGTCAATAATTAATCTTTTCTTCATGATATAAATCATGAAGCAAAGATTTAATTTTCATAGAAAATTTATTAATATAAACATTATAAAACCGGTACACATATTTAAATTATGAATCAAAATTTTTATTATTAAAATAAAACAAAATATATTTACAACTAGGTAAAACGATATAGTAATTGTAAATCACGTGTTACAAAAATAAAAAATTGAAAATACAAAAATTTAAGAAAATCATACTTTAATTCAGAAAGAGAATTAGGACTGATATAAATAATAAGATAAATTAAAATTATATATATATATATTGATTCATTTTTGTAAATCGTAAGTATCAAGCCAGTAAAAAGAGGAATATTCCGTTCGTCAGTTATCCGTCGGAAGTAATAAAAGAACAATTGTAGAGTAAAACTTTTCAAAGTAAACTTTTGTTTACATGATAGAGCATGAGTTGGTAGGTTGAGCCGGTTTTTCAGTTACTTCAGCAGAAACAACAATAACAGCTGGTTTAGTACTAGTGATTGGATTCATTTTTGATTCGATCTGTTTTTAAATTATTTGACTTTATGGAGTTTTTTTTGTTTGTTTGAGTAGGTAATTTTTTTTATTTGAAGTTTTTTTTATTTGATGGAAAATTTGAAAGCGAAATCGAAGTCATATTTATAATAATTCAAACAAACGAAAATTAAGAACAATACCAAAAATCTAATCCGATTATATCGGAATATCTTGATATTCTTTTTCTTAGAATATCCTTAAATGTTTCGAGTTTAAATTGTTATTATTTGATGAAATTGCAATTATTATGTTTTTAGCTTCCAATCAAAAGTAATACCACCACTCTCCATCCCAATTTATAATTTTATTTTTTATTTACCATTTCAGGAAAGGTTTTAAAGACGTAAATCTACCTAAATAAGATGTCATTCCAAATTACAACAATTCTTATTATCAAATTAGGATTACAATCGGAAATGGATTTAACCGATTTCAATTTGTTAAGGATCACGCCGTGGGTACTACTGTTAATGCATGATATGAAAAAATAGTAAAAAAGTTATAAAAAATTTTTTAGTCAAGAGTGTAAATTTTGTGTTACTTTTCTTTTAAAAAGAAAAAATATATATGTATAATAATGTAATACACATACATACAAAACAATGAAAATAATTAACGTGAAATACTATTATTACTTATTATAATCGTTTCTTGCAGATCCCATGATAATCATTTATCACTAACCTGTAGATCCTTCCATTTTTGGACAATACAGCCCAACATTATAGTACTCTTGTATATACCTATTTATAAAACGGAATATTATATCAAGTGTCCATGATGAGATCGTCCTTTCTTCTTGTTACAAATGTTTTTCTACCAAAATGGTAAAATTATACACATGGTTTAGAATTTGAGAATTTGAGAACGTATGTTCCAATAAAACATATTCTGAAATTGTTAAAAATATTATAAATAAGAAAAAAGGAGTATTAATCTAACGTAATTATAAATTATACTGTAAACAATATTAATGAACTGCATGAATTACAGTACAGTACTACTAGTTTCTAAAAAAAATTTTGGACCATTTATCACATTGAACAAATTTTGCCACCGTCAAATTTACCTGAATTCAATCTATCAAAATCATTGAACGAGTCAAGTAATAAAATAATCATTTATAAAGTATTAAAATCTTAGTAGTAGGATTTCGATATAATCTGTAGCTCGGTATAAATTTTAACATTAGTATATTATTATCAATTATAACACAATTTAGTTTTGCCATTTTATTTTTGTCTTTCTAAGTGGATCGGTATTAACGCTATTTGTAATCAATCTTATCATTATTTACTGTATCGTATGATATGACGCGTATGATGCGCATGATTCATGCAATAAAATTAAATACTTTTTTACGAGTTTATATTAATATTAAATTAAATTAAAAGTTATAACACGTTATTTTATACGTTCCCAGTAAATAGTTTTTGTATAAATTTGTACCAAATGGGCTCATCTATATATAATTGGCTAGATTGGCTTATATTTGGATTATTTTTTGCATAAATTTGAGCTAATTTCGAGCCAATGAGCCCGTTTGGTATAAATTTATACAAAAACTATTTACTGGGGTTATTATACTGTATACTGTATATATTATATATTATGCATTTAAATTTAAATAAATCAATTAACTGACGGTGTCAAAGTCACCGCACATCCGAATCCCCTTAACTATAGAATAATAACAAAATACAGAAATTTTGAAGTAAAATCTCTTTGTAATAAAATTAAATTGTTTGTTATTAAATTTATCATATGAAACGCATAAAAAATTTGCTGAGAAAAATTCCGATAAACGCTCATTTTTCTACAGACATATGACCATGATGTTTTCTAAAAAACTTTTTATCAACAACGTCTGTTTTTTACTTTTTAAAATTATAATTCTGTCAGTTAAGTTGGTATCACTAGTGGTATTTATGAAGAGGTATATGAAATTCATTATTATTTATGTTCGTTTAATTTTTGTGAAAAAGTTTTTTTTATTTTATTTGAAGATATAATTTAAAATTCTACTTTAATCCAGTATTTTCTCATTATTTTTGAAAATAAATTATTCTTTTGACAATTTTTAAAGAAAAATTACTTTTTTTTGTAGATAATTATTGTTTGATTTTTATATGAATAAAATATTATCTGTATGAAAAATTTTCTTTTACGTACTATCCAGTCTGTTATTATTACAATTAGTTAGTTAGTAGACATTATATTACAATTTTCATTTCAGTTTTTTTCAAAACCAATAATCATTCTTATTTCATGATATAAATTATAAATCCAAGATTTAATTTTCATAGAAAATTCATTAATATAAACATTTTAAAAACGATACACATTTAAATTTTGTAACGAATTAATATTAATAAAATAAAATGAATTATTTACAACTAGGTAAGCGATCTGTGTAAATATAGTAATTGTAAATCACGTTTTACAAATATAAAAAATTGAGATATAAGAAAAATGTGATATTAATTTTAAAGAAAATACTTTATCAATTCAAAAAGAAAATTAGGACTGATATAAATAATAAGGTAAATTAAAATTAAGAAAAATAAATTGATTCATTCTTTTCATCGTTTAGAGATAATAAGCATCAGGCCAGTAAAAGAGGAATATTCCGTTCGTAATTATCCGTCGGAAGTAATAAAAGAACAATTAAAGTAAACTTTTGTTTACATGATAGAGCATGAGTTGGTAGGTTGAGCCGGCTTTTCAGTCACTTCAGCAGAAACGACAATAACAGCTGTTTTAGTGTTAGCGATTGGATTCATTTTGATTCAAATTAGTTGACTTTGTGAAGTTTTTTATTTGTTTGAGTAGGTATTTTTTTTTTATTTAATAGATTTTTTTATTTGAAAGAAAATTTGAAAGAGAAATCGAAGTCATATTTATAATAATTCGAGACAAACGAAAATCGAGAATAATACTAGAAATTCTAATCTGATTATATCGGGATATCTTTTCTTAGAACATCCCTAAATGTTATGAGTTTAAATTGTTATTATTAGACGGATGCAATTGCAAATATTATGTTTTTAGCTTCCAATCAAAAGTAATAATAACCACCTTCCAGTCCTACCCCTCCAATTTATGCTTTTATTTTCTATTTACCATTTCAGAAAAGTTCAAGGACGTAAATCTACCTAAATGGGGTGTCCAAATTACAACAATTCTTATTATTAAATTAGGATTACAATCAGAAATTAATTTAACCGATTTTGTTAAGGATCACTACGTGGGTAATTTTAATACATGATATAGTTAGTCAAGAATGTAAAATTTGTGTTACTTTTCATTTACAAAGAAAATGTATATAAATATAATATATATATATATATATAACAATGATTTGCCATTAATTATTATTACTTATTACAATTGTTGTATCTCGCAGATCTCATGATATCATTAATCGTTATTTGCATAAATAGGTTGAATGAACCTAAAACTAATGTGTGGATCCTTCCTTTTTTAATAATGCTAGCTGGCATTATGTAACTCTGGCTCTGAAGAGGCGAGCTAATAGTACTCTTGTTTATACCTATTTATAAAACGGAATATTATATTAAGTGTTTATGATGAGATCGTCCTTTCTTGTTGTTACAAATGTTGTTCTAACATTGCTAAAATAGTAAAATTATACACATGGTTTAGAATTTAGAATTTGAGAACTGATGTTCCAATAAACATATTCTGAAATTGTTAAAAATATTATAAATAAGAAAAAAGGAGTATTAGTCTAACGTAATTATAAATTATACTGTAAACAATATTAATGAACTGAATTGCAGTACTAGTTTCTAAAAAAAAATTTGGATTATTCATCACATTGAACAAATTTGCCACCGTCAAATTTACCTGAATTCAGTCTATCAAAATCATTAAACGAGTCAAGTAATAAAATGAATAAAACAAGTATTAAAATCTTAGTAGTTAGTGTATAGTTATCAATTATAACACAATTCAATTTTGCCATTTTTTTTTCCTTCTAAGTTGATCGGTATTAACGATAACCACTATTGTAATCAATCTTATCACTATTTATTGTATAGTATGACGTGTATGGTGCGTATGACTCATGCAATAAAATTAGATACTTATTTACGAGTTTATATTAATAATATAATTAAAAAAATATTATAATAAAAGTGACTTTGACACCGTCAGTTAATTGAATTGCTTAAATTGAAATATATATATATAGTAATATATACAGTATATAATATGAAATTAAATCTTGGATTTATAATTTACTGTATATCATGAAATAAGATTTATTATTGGCTTTGAAAAAAAAAATGAAATGAAAATTGTAATATAAAGTCTACTAACTAACTAATTGTAATAATAACAGACTGGATACGTAAAAGAAAATTTTTCGTACAGGTAATATTATAAAAAAAAAGAAATTTTCAAGTCTTTTTAAACATTACTTTAAAAATTGTCGAAAGAAAAATTTATTTTCAAAAAATAATGAGAAAATACTGGATTAAAGTAGAATTTTAAATTATGGTTGATAAATAAAATCTTCAAACAAAAGAAAACTTTTTCACAAAAATTAAATGAACATAAATAATAATGAATTTCATATACCTCTTCATAAATACCACTCTTAATATTATAGTGATGCCGACTTAACTTACAGAATTATAACTTTAAAAAAGTTTTTTACTTAAAATTTCTGTATTTTGTTATTAGAGGATTCGAATGTGCGGAGAAAATTCATTAATATAAACATTTAAAAACGATACACATTTAAATTTTGTAACAAATTAATAAATTACGATTCAAAATTTTTATTATTAAAATAAAATAAGGTACATTTACGACTAGGTAAACGATCTGTGTAACTATAGTAATTGTAAATCACGTGTTACAAATATAAGAGTTGAGATATAAGAAAAATGCGATATAAATATTAAAGAAAATACTTTAATTCAAAAAGAAAATTAGGACTGATATAAATAATAAGATAAATTAAAATTAATAAAAATATATTGATTCATTCTTGTAGATAATAAACATCAGGCCAGTAATAGAGGAATATTCCGTTCGTCAGTTATCCGTCGGAAGTAATAAAAGAACAATTGTAGAGTAAAACTTTTTCATTTCAAAGTAAACTTTCGTTTACATAATAGAGCATGAGTTGGTAGGTTGAGCCGGCTTTTCAGTCACTTCAGCAGAAACGACAATAACAGCTGGTTTAGTACTAGCGATTGGATTCATTTTGATTCGGTCTGTTTTTAAATTAGTTGACTTTGTGAAGTTTTTTTGTTTGTTTGAGTAGGTAACTTTTTTTTTATTTGAGAGATTTTTTATTTGGTAGAAAATTTGAAAGCGAAATCGAAGTCATATTTATAATAATTCAAAACAAACGAAAATCAAGAATAATACTAAAAAATTCTAATCCGATTATATCAGGATATCTTGATATTCTTTTTCTTAGAACATCCCTAAATGTTACGAGTTTAAATTGTTATTATTTGATGCAATTGCAATTTTTATATTTTTAGCTTCCAATCAAAAGTAATACTAAGTAAATAGACCACCTTCCACTCCATTTTTATGTTTTTTTTCTATTTACCATTTCAGAAAAGTTTTCAAGACGTAAATCTACCTAAATAGGATTTACAACAATTCTTATTATTAAATTAGGATTACAATCAGAATGGGTTTAGCCGATTTTGTTAAGGATCACTACGTGGGTAATGATATGAAAAAATAGTAAAAATTATAAATAATTTTTTTAGTTAGTCAAGAATGTAGATTTTGTGTTACTTTTCATTTACAAAGAAAATGTATATATATATATAATAATGTAATATATATAAAGAAACAATGATTTCCATTAACTATTATTACTTATTACAATTGTTATCATCGCAGATCCCATGATATAAATAGGTTGAATTAGTGTGTAGATCCTTCCTTTTTTAGACTATACCAGCCGGCATTATGTAACTCTGGCTCTGACGTTTAGAGCTAATAGTATATACTCGTTACCTGTTACCTATTTATAAAACGTCAAGTGTCAAGTGAATATTATCATGAAAAATCCATGATTAGATCGACTTTTCTTGTTGTTACAAATGTTGTTTTATAATTACTAAAATGGTAAAACATACACATGTTTTAAAATATCATGAGAACCAAAGTTCCAATAAACATATTTTAAAAATTGACTAAATAATAAAAAAGGAGGATTAGTCTGACGTATACTGTAGACAATATTAACGAATTACAGTAGATCTCACAAATAATTTTAGACTACCCATCACCAAAATGATCAAGTAATAAAATGAATAAAATGACCATTTTTACAAAGTATTAAAATCTTAGTAATAGGTTCCTATTATGTAATCCCATAAATATCTGTATCATAGCTCGGTATAAATTTTAACGTTAGAATATTATTATCAATTATTGTATAGTCGATTAGGAATATACAGGATTTTAATGACTGATTTGTTTATTAAACATCCAATACTGAAATTATTATTATTAGCATTGATATCTGTCTTCAACCACTCTATTCTCCATCTAATAACTATTTAGTATTTACAATTAAAAAACAATAATATAAATAATCTCCAGAAATATATTATATACAATAACACAATCCGGCTTAAATCATGTACTGTGTAGTGATTCTGACTTAATTGGTGGTTTAATAGAATTATAATTAAAGTAAAACCAACGTTGCTGATAAAAATTTAAATTTGATCACATGTCTGATTTTTTATTTCCTAGGAAACTGATCTCAGAAAATTTAATTTTAACAAAAAAATTTTATTTTATTACAAACAATAAAAATAATTCTGTTATCAAATGCATATTGTATACAAAAGTTAATTTTAGCAAACAATCATTTAAACTTTATTATAGCCTTACAACAATTACAACAATTAGCTAAAACAAAAATAACAAATGTTGAAACAATTTTAACATTTGGTTTCAGTTAAGTCAACATCACTAGTATCGCGCAAATCTACAATATGAATTTTAAAGCGATATTTTGTACCCTAATAAGTAATAATCTAATAGTTTTAGCAATTATTAATAAATTTAAATTAAACAATGCACTTAAACCAATTAATTTTGGCTACATGTGTTATTCTAGATGATAAAATTAATATTGATTTATTTAAAGATTGCCATCATTTTAATTGGCAATCCGGATAAGATCGTGGGGATAAGATACTTAATAAAATTACTAATAGTCTAAATCTACTGTGCATAGAAATAATTATGAATTCGAAGAATTGATTTTTGAGCTTATAGGAAAGTACCTTTTATATTTTAAGAAAATCTTTGAAATTTGTTAATTAGTATATGTACATATACAGTAAAATAAATCAATAATTATATTTTAATATTTACGACTTACCTATTTATAAGGATGGGGACGGTTCGTCCAATTCCATTTCGGTTTCCCATCAGTTCCGCATCGGTTCCCATTAAGAAAAATATGAGCTACATGTGTCAAATTAAAGACACAAGTAGAGCATGTGTTGATGATGAATTAAAAAAATTTTGATTGGACAACAGTTGGTTCATGGTCATCATAATTTTGATGTTGAGCATATTTTAAACCAGTCTTTGGAACCAGTTCGGAACTGGTTCAGTTCAATTGTTAAAAGCTATTAAAATAGTTTTTGACTTATAAATTTTCTTTTTTTTTATTTATTGTAAAAGAAAAGCGTTTCCTTATTCCCAATAGGATTTTTGACTCATATAAGTTCGAAATCCACGAGATTTGGATCGTAACTTTTTCCTAACATCGCAGTTGGTCTGTATTCGGAAATTTTTTAATTGTTAATTCAAATCATGAGACAATAAATCACATGTTTTCGATCATTTGTTCCCATGCATGCATGACGAGAAGGTAAGTGATGATTAAAGTAAGGGAAAATTTTGTTTAATAAAATTAGATTGAATAAAACTCGATTATATCAAAATATATCAAAAAATAAAAAATATCAGAAAGAAAAAGTGAAACCACACTAAAAGAAAGATGAAAAATACAAAATCAAAAAAAGTACTAGTAATATATTGCATTTCGTAATAAAAAATTCAATAAAGAAGGAAAAAAAAACCTATTTGATTATTTTAATAAAATATCAAGTTAGATTAAAAATTGTAAATTTACTAAATCTTATACGAAAAAAAAAAAATATATAACAAATAAAAAATACATATCTAATTGATATATTTTTATGTACAATATCAAAGTTTTAAAATCAAAACTCCTATTGTAAAATCAAATTTAAGAATCATAATACTTATGTATTGTTTTACCTTTAAAAACTTTCAACTGAAACATAGTATAATAAATCAAGTTAGACGTGAGAAAATACATTTCTTTTAGCTTTATAGTCTTATTGAGATCAACGTGATCAACATATAATATACAGTACTGTAGATGAAAGAAAAAAGGTATTTTTCTTTATATCCGTTGGTTTGCACGTGCAAAACATGAATGACTTCATTTATGGATGCAGGATTAATCATATTAATATATTTCGTGGTGGTAGTACAAATTCTAGAGACGGTCTCCGCTCAAAATTTACCATCTAAGGATATATATTATCGAGTTATCTTAAAAGATTCGGAACATAAAATTTTACTGTACATCGAGATTTTCAAAAATTCCGGATTTTTCCGGAATTTTATCACTAAAAAAAGACAATCGAATAAAGATTTATTAGATAACTATACTTCAAGCGTATAATCTTAATGTTTGATAAACAAATGAACTAATCGGAAGCAAGAATTAAAGATAATATTATTATCTCCGTCGTTCATGAAATATTTAATAAATAATGCATGTAAATGGACAAATTATTTTTTTTTTTTTTTACTTTCATTTCTTTCATTTCTAGTAAAGTGTTAACAATGTACATATGTAATTAGACATAAACTCCTTGCTTATAAACAAGAACCGTAATTGAAATCTAAATATTTCAAAAAAATATAAATAAAATATAATATAAATAATACGAAAGCATTTGCATTGTTATTTAAACTAATATAATTCAATTATCAGTCGCTACTACAAATGCAGATGGGTCATCACTCGCTGTAGCATGTTGTGTTGCAATGGAAGTATGACAGCGTGATAGTATCATGGAATATAATTAATTATTTTTTATGTTGACAACCAAAAAAATTACAATAAAAAGTGAACTATAAAAAAAATAATAGCAAAGTCTTTTTTATTGGCGTTAATTAATTACTAATAATTTATAAACAAAAATTCAACAAAATGTATAATAATATAAAAAATTATTGAACTAAAATCAAAACCAATAAAAATTGATTAAAAAATTTTTTTCGGGTTAAACTGAAGAAAAAAAAAAAATATTAAAAAAAATATTAAAAAAAAATTCAGAAAAAAATTTCAATTTATAAAAAACCGGTAAAAAAAGGATTTTTTTTTTTAAAAAAAAATAAAATAAAAAGAGCAACCGCAATGCGGCAATTGTGTTATGCTGCGCCGACTGCATCGATGGGAGTGGCCAAAAATGAATTATTAATATGATTAAAAAAGTCTAGTTAGCATTATCTATTAGCCAAAATATACAGAGGTTAATCTAAATGGGATTATCAGAAAAAACACTTATTAAACCTTATTTATGAGAATTATTTATACTATCAACTATTGACATATTTGCGCCAAAATTTCAATAAAATCCGATTCATTTATGTTGAAAAATCACCTTCTCAGATGTAAAAAGAATCAAGCGATTTAAATTCTATTGCATTTTCATAATAAAGATCGTATACATAAATTATGAATTTGGTTAAATTTTATGCAAATACTTATCATTTATTACTATAGTGATGTCAGAAAGGCGGGCGTATTCCGAGTTATGTGTTTGGAATGATTGTGATTCTGTACATTGTACATGCATAGGACTGCAGCTTAACCGACAACTTAAATCTTATAAAATTTTTTTATTACTAAAATTAAAAAAATTGTGGCTTTCAATTATCAATAATCATTAAAACTCTTTTTTTTATCACTGTTTATACAGTAACTATAATATGACATGCTTTCTATATCGTTCAACTTGTCTCTCATCTCATGAGATCGTTGAATATTGCGCCGCCCATTTTGCCGATCATTTTTCTAGTCGTTTTAAAATATGAAGTGATCGATAGTAGGTTGACCTTATCATACCATATGAACTTGTGGTTGGTACTCACAAATTTGAGTCTGAATTTCAGTTACGAATTAATTACTATTTACTAAAAAAAAAAAAAAAAAAAAAATATTTAACGCATTTTTAACATTTTTGAATATAATTATTAGCACCAAGCAGTTGTTATTATTATTAGCGAAAAAAATATATTTTTTTTTTTCGAATCAATCGATTTCTATTTTTTTATGCATATAGGTTTGTGAAACATAACAATGAGTACATGTCAGAGAAATTGACTAAATAAAGTTATGATTTGAAGCTTTTTCAACTAATAAATTTATTTATTATCTTAGTATTAAATTATAATATTTAATTCTCTAACAATTCTTCATTCAATAAAACTTTATATGTTCATTATTTATCATAAAATGTATGAGAAAACAATCGTGTCTAGCTTACCGGTATGCGCTTCGAAATAGTATCCAACTACCTTGATATTTAACTAAAAAATATAAAAAAATGTATCAACAATGTAACTTTTTATCATTTTGCATAGTTCTTTGTTATACTTCGGACCAATAACTTTTAACAAAATTTGTAAATACAATTATCTAAATTTAGATGTCATTTAACTGTTAGTTTTACTTTTAAATTTCCCTCTTCGGATCAATGAATGTAAATGGGTTAAATGGGTCAGAATAAGTGCCAAGTTAAATTTGTGTAATCAGATCATCTACAATTTTTTTATTTAAACCCATATCGTTTCCAATTTCAAGTTTAAAAAATCCTATCATTTTCAACATTTCGTTGTCATATTTAAAAAGTTCAGTTAAAGACTTTATTAATATTAGATATATTTTTTTTTACATGAATCCTTTACACAATAATTACAATAATAATGTTCACGGATTCAATATTACCGGTGGATCCATTAACAATAATTTTCCGCAAACGACTGTAACAAATGCTACTCAAGCGGGGCGTTTTTCAAATAATAACTGCTATGTTCCTTCTTGCAACTGCAATGATGATATTTCCGGGTTGAACAATGATACTTTTCCTACACATCCTACACATATAAACACATTCACTGACCATAATGATTATCATCAGCAATCTATGTCCTATAGCACTTCAAACAATACCGATATTATTTCTATTGGCCATAATCATTTTCAGCAACAAATTTCCTGTGACGCTTCAAACGATAAAGTTGGTCATAATAATCATCAAACTGCGCCCAATAACGTTTCCTCCCCACATTTTTACCCGCAATGCAACGATCAAAATTCTAGTAATGCATTTCCTTTACTTAATTCACTCGGAATTACTATAAGTTCTCCTCGTGCAACTATTATTATCTCTAGTTCAGATATTCGAAATCTGATTCAACAAGATCATGCCTATTCGAATAAATCTCCCTAGAATATTTGCGAACTCACTTTTCAAATGAATCATTTAGATGGCTTTAATTGTTACATAAGATTTAATAATTTAGGAATTAATTTTATTAATTTCTTTACTTTATTTCGCATGTTTTATTGGTTTTTATTATTTTTTTTTAGGCAGAAATTTAATAAATATTTAAATAAAATGCTACTTTAATTTATGCTCTTTATAAGTAGAAATTTGTTCTTGAAAAGTTTTTCGTTTATTTATGCAATATATTATATACCAGTAATGTCTTTTTTTTTAAAAAAAAGAAATATATATATATTAATAATAAAATCCTGGATTTACGCCTTTAAATACGATGTACTTTGTCCTAAAATTTGGTATTCCAGTTATGATTGATTGAATTTCTTATGATTTTTTTAAAAAAAGGCTAATTCTAAATTAAACTTTTTTTGTTTATTTATTATCATATTTTTAATTAATTGAAATGCAGGCGCAGAACATAAAAATGTAACACTAGTAATACAATCGATCGGATTAATTGGGTTGGTTAATTTTATATTCTCCCGTATTATATGCTTATCCAATAGATTCCACGTGAACTAAGTCACGATACAATGCTTATCCAATAACAATTTATATTTATATGTAACACAAGTAATCCACGTGATATATTTAATATCATAAGTATAACAGATTGGTGCATCTCATGGATGATAACAATACTCTATCGCAATCATCTATTACACGCTTACTTTTTTTATTAAAATGTTTCTTTCATTTTATTTATTTATTCATTGAGAAGAATCTTTTAACGAAAAAAAGCCTAAAACTGAAACAACCAAAAAATGTTTGTCACCATTAATCTCGGCTAAGACGATTCAGGCATCTGATTTCACTAAAGATTAGCATATTTTTTTTTTTCAATGATATCCCAGAAGATAGATATATTAGAAGTCCTAGATGATATTTACAGTATCACTAATGGTTACGCCGTCTTAGAAAGTCTGTTGGCATCATTATGCATGGAATACTCTGCCAATGAAAAAATTCTTGAGTTGATAGTAAGTGTTAGACGCAACTCAATGAACTATCAAATTAAAGCAGTTAAATATTGAAAAAACCTTACTGGTGGGAAAGCCTTATTAAAAATGCAAGGAAGCTTTTGGGGCGCTTCTTACAAAGAGGAACTTTGCATTCATCAGAAATCAATGAGAGCGATACATAAAAAATATAAAAAATGATAGGAATTATTAGATCATTTGACCAAAATTTTATGGAAAAAATAATTTTCTAATAAAACAATATATACGAATAATGGAACACTTTGATGTAGAAATTCACAACATCTCTGACGAGTTTAAATAAACTTTATTTACAATAGGATAGACTCTTATCAAGTTACAGAAAACCGAACTATACATGAAATCAAAATTAAAATGGTCAAAATTACATGTTGTTGCATCAAATTATTGTTACATCAGAGAATCAGTCTAACCAAAATTAATTTAATACTTAACATGGTACGTCTTATTTGTGTTTTAAACAATAAATGTTTTGATATAGTTGTTAACTTAATATTTTCAAAATTTTAGATTAAATCAAGAAAAGCATAATCATAAAAAATTTGTAATACAATAATGAATGTCATTATAAAATAAAATACTGTACGTTAAGAAAAGAATTGCCACGATTACAATTTAGTTATACGATTCAACTAAAAAATAATATTAATTTTTCGATCTCAGATTTTGCCAATTCATTGAATTCGTTGGTTATTTAATGTTAGCTGCCAAAGAAAAGTATTTAAAACATAAATCCGTTAAAAAATTGATTCCTTAATGGATTACTCGCGATCTGCCGAGGAAGATTTATTATCCGATTTATAAATCCTGCGTGTTCACATTGTTTCCTTGTAAATCGATTAAATCGATTTCGCCTTCTCTGTTTAACCAGTCGTGATCCACATGTTTCAACATTTTCAATGGAGTTATTTAAGATGGTTAAAGGTCTGTTTACCAGGCATGCATTGTTTAAGAAAAGATTTGAAATTTTCATATTTTAGTCAAATTAGAATGGATGAAATTATATAATATGACATTAAGTTTAACATCAAAGGTAATTGATCGGCATACCTTAAGGAAATTCCTTGATACAATTTTTTTTTGTGACGAACCTTGAGTTGATGTTTTCTACTAAAATTTGATTGAAGTAACTTTTGTCTAGGCATAGATATGCCAATTTTATTTATTGAATCTCCAATATTCTTCAACATTTTAGGTACATGACGAAGACTAATGGAGTGTAAATAAAATTGTAACCTTAGATCATTTTCTTTTGAAGGTAAATTACCTTTAAAAAGTAATTTAATTTTCTGAGAACTATAAATTTCGAATTGATAAGTCAAAATTTGATCATATCTTTTAAATTTCTTCAAGTGATTTTGAATTTTTTGAATTTTTTGAAAGAGTTTTATATCGATAAAAATGGTCCCTAGATCTATCGCGTCGATCAACGCATATACTTGCAACGATTCAATCTTAGCATAAGAATTTTTTTCGATATTGGACCCGGTTCGATGAGTTAATGCTAAATTGAACATTTTTTTTTTTTTTTTTTTGATTCTAATTGAGGGACAAGCTCCAAATTCAAGGAAAAACTGGCATTTTATATAAGTTTTTATACATGCATTTTGATTTTAATTTTATTAATTATCACGACTAATATTGTAAATGTAAGAATGAATTAAGGTTTCCAATTAAAAAGATATCGATCAGCAAATCACCATGTATGAATAAAATCACTAGTATAGTAATATAGGTTATAATCATCCGTCCGTGTTTTTTGTTTTACTGACGATGTGGGAAAAAGCCTATTAATAGTACAATATAATTTAAGTCCTTTCGGTATGGGAAAAATGATTAAACGTTAGTTCCTAATTAAAATGTCTTATTGAATTATTTTTCGGTTATACTAAACAAATATTCATTTAATTTTCATTACTTACCGTCATACTCCGTTGGAAAGCGCCTTATTTGTTAATACCCCGCATTATCTATTTACTTTTAAAGTCATGATGAATGAACTGAATAGGCTGTAAATCACTATAAATATAATATATTATTTATATGTATCATACCATGTTTCATAATTATTATTCCGTGATTTTTTTAGTATTTCGTGGACGACGCGAAAGTCTATTATGGTTAAATGACGCTAATCCCGTATTATTAAAATTATTTTCGGTCTTACTAACCAAAATTCGTTCAATTTTAATGTAAATTCATTTATTAATTATTTTCACGATCATTTTGAAAGCCTTATTTGTTAATTACCCCACACGGCCACACTAATTAATGATTACTAGTGGTAGATTTTATATATTTTTTAAAGTCATCAAGTTAAATCTCAATAAAATTACTTTAATACACGCCCTATAAAAAATTTATTCCGTGTTTTTTATTCCGTGTTATTTCGAAATGCGGAATTTTTACAGAAATTACGGTTAAAATTACTTTACAGGGATCCTATTCCCATATTTGTAACGAAATTATACCATGGTTCATAATCATTCGTCCGTGGTTTTTTATTGATATTCCACAGATGGCGGGCTTATTCCTCACAAAATACTTACCTGTCAAAGCTGCGCCATAAAATTCTAGTAACAATAGTTATTTCTGAAAGGTTGTACAAGAGAAGGTGTATAATCAGATACCGGTGTTCAAGGGGTAAAATCATAATATCTGTGTTTAAAATAAAATTTCATGTGAAATTATTTAGTCTGTAAGGAAATTGAATGGAAAAAGAATTAGTTTGTTCATTATACACATGTATTTCATGTGTGATAACGCTGATAACGCAAGATTAGTGTTTGTGGTACAATAAAATCTGTAACTGCAAAAAAATTGATTCTTTCAGTAAAATTTTCTTGCAAGTTTTTTAATTAAAATTAATATATTCATTTTAATTATAATTAACAAAAAAAAAAAAGAAAAATTAAGATTAATATTAATTTTTATTTCTTTTAATTAAACTCTTGATCTGGTGAATCTAAAAAAAAAATTAATTGATTTATTATAATAAACAACATATGATAATATATTCTTTATTATTTAATACTAAATATATAATGATAATTAGTAAAATAAATGATTATCTGTACATTAAGGAATGTGGATTTGAACAATTTGAACATTAACGAAATTTTCCACGATCATTAAAGAATCGAATGTACGAATTCTAAAATGAGAATCGCACGTGTAATCGTTCACATAAAGAATTCCTTTTTATATAATGCAAGTTGCGCCCTACATGTATATACATAATAGGCGTGCATTTTTGTGCATCTTTCAGTGAGTCATAAAAACAAACGTGAATTTCTTAACGTTATCAAAAATGCTTTGTCATATTATTTGTTGTTTTAACAAATATTTTCTATTTGCTTATTAAGTGCAGTGACATTAATTTTTAGGGTGGGAAATTCTCTACATATAATCACGCATGTGACCTCGTACTGCATATTACTATCATAAAGCCAATACCTAGTTCCGTTCCTCGTATCGGCTTCGTGTCGATGTTTGGAATAGTTTACGTTTAGTAAAAGAAAAGTACCTTGACCTTCTAGGTTGTTTTTGTACTTTTTGCTATTCATTATTTTAAACTATTATCAAAAAATATAAAATAAAAATAATTCCGTTCCTCGCATTTAGTCAAAAAACAACTGTTGAAAAATACTCTAAATATTATGAATATTATGAGTTATAATTAGTCATTATGGTTTCTTTTGAAAGTGTTTATCGTGTAAAATGGAAAAGGTTTCTAAAATATTCATATAACTTCGGCTATTGGAGAGTTCGATAACGAGGTATATAATTATTATCATCAAATACAATTTTTTTTTTAATATCTTCAAAATTAATTTCGTTTAAATTGTAATAGTTTTACGGCTAAAACTCGAACTTTATCATGAAATATTATTGCTCGACTTTATGGAATCTTAAGATTAGAAACAAAGTTTAAATATGTCGATGGCGGATAAAATCGGGTGGAGCAATATTGTAAGTATCGATTAGCTTTTTAACTTGTAAATTCTGTAAATACAATAAAGAAGTAATTATCTATTGTGACTTGGTAATATTAGTATTTTTTGTCTTTAATCCGCCTACGATTACTAAAATAACGAATATTATTATTTCAATTAGCGATCACGCAATGTACTTTATTCATCGTCATAATATAAAGCAAAAGGATTTGGATTTATCAAGAAAAAAAATGATATGTCAAATAACTCAACAAATATTTGTGGTGTTCTTCCCTATATTGATTTATAATAATTGGATTGAAATCAAGAGCCTAAATCAGAATTACACAGTGAAATTCGATATAATGGACAATCCGTTCCATTAGTAAAATTTGTCAAAAATCCGTTATATCAAGAATTCCGTTATATCAAGGGTAAATTAATTATACGTTATGATAATCCGTTCCAGACCCAATTCCGATATATCAAGATTTTTACTTATGATCCGTTATATCGAGGTACCGGTATATCGAATTTTACTGTGTATTATGTTGATGGCATTGAAAATCAAAATCTTTACTGGCATTAAATGTAGAGTATAACAAAAATTAATTACGGATATTAAAAAAGGACGAAGAGACGGAATTTGATGTCAAAGATACTCTTATCGAATATAATAACGGTAAGTATAATTAATAATTGGGTAGGGATGTGATGAATATCGGGCAAAAGTTTCGGATCTCATGAAAAATTACTGTGCATTCTAATCATTTAGATTACCTTTTTTTTTTGGTAGAATGTCAAATGTCGAGATGATGATCCAAATAAACAACCCACTATGTAACAAGTTGTTAAATCTCTAAAATCAATGATTTCGTTTTACATATTCCAGGCGTTTTGGAGATGTGACACGGATGTCCAAAGAAAATAATAAGTGCGTTGTTGTACCAATTAATGATTATCTGTTAGATACACAAGACAAACAGGTATGTAGTATGCCGTAAGAGATTCATTTCACAAATGACATGCCAAGTGATTATGTTTAAGTAGATCGACGTACAGTACGTGATTCGGGTATATCTATTCTCTAATAACGTGGAAAACGCGGACTTCAAAGATTTTGAGAGAGAATGGAAAAATAAAGACAACGAAACATAAAAAGTAGGGCATATAGAAGGTAATTTATTAACGGAAACATATTGAAATATTGAATCGAATCAAATTATTACTCATTACTGTCAACAACATAGGTGATTTGCTCATAGTATTAAAATCCATTTATTGGGTTCGAAATTAATGCCGTTACGTTCCCTCCTTATATCGATTTTTTAATTTTTATTCTTTTTATATATATATATATATTTTTTTAATAGTCAGGTAATAAATACTTTATTTAATAAAAATCCCTTTAATTGCCAAAATATTATTTTTGTTATGAACTCATGGTTATATTATATTTTAGAAAAGTAAAATTTATTAATTTATAAAATCTACGTTAGCATGTGAATTAGTAATTTCGACCCTGTATGGCCCCTGAATATTCAGGTTCGAGTACAATTTTAATTCAAGTCAGATTTATGATACTACAAATTTATAATATCGTATCACGCGGTATGATTTATTCACGAAGCATCGAAATTGTATAAATAATTTTGGCTAAATAATGATATATCAGATATGACTACAAAATGGCACGTGATCAGTCATTTACCATCACGTTAAAATAAAAATATATACAGTATATTGTGTTTAACACTATGGCGTGTTTAATTTTTTAGCAAAACATAAAGTAAAATAAGTGTTTAACAAATTTATTACATTAGTTTCACGCTATCACACGGAATTTTTATAGAAAACATGATATATATGGCTGGTCAAAAAGGTTCTGATGTCCGGGTCTGACAAAAGATCAGCTCAGTGCTGACAATGAACAGCTCGGCGCTGACAAAATGTCCGGCTTTGATAAAGATCAGCACCGAGTTGACAAAACTTGATACAGCCTAATTAAAAGCCTAAATTGAAAGTAACGTTCGTCTATGGAAACTCATATGAGCTTTTCTTGATTTACTTGTTAATTTTTTATATAATGGTTCTCATTTATAACTAAATTTATTTAATAATAAGCTAGGGGTTCCTTATTAATGTACAGTGGTATACGATATTTACGTACGAACTAGCCGTAGTTAATGTCAACGCTATCACGTGCAAAGTGAATGACTCCTAAACTCGGGCCAGTATGTATATTAATATTGTATATTCCCACTGTACGTTAAGTACGTTAAACTAATAATTATCTAATAATTTATAATCTAATAATTTATAATCCACTTGTTATTTTTAGATCCATGGAAGAAGTCACTGGTGATAAACGCATTTCTAGTTTTCTACTAGTTAAAGATCACAAAATACAGTACAACAGTACAAGTAAATCATAAGGATTACTATGAATATCTGGTACCATATATTCATTATACTTGATTTGCAGTATCTCGGTTAACGCGGTTTTCTAATAAATCTAACGGATTGTTCTGGAAATTATTCACGTTCGGCAAACTAGTTTCATACAGAACTACAATGCTTATATGGATAATTAAAATTTGACTTTTAGTTCCTTCAAAACCGCTTCTGTTTATTTTACTCTTCTCGCCCGGCAAAATAAATTATTATTTTTTTTTTACTTACATGTATATAAATGTTAGCTTATGTAAATAATTATATAGTCGTATTTATGTAACAACCGATTCTGATAGTTTATTAACTGGAAACAACGGTTTAAAATGTTAATCTCCGCAAAAAAAAAAAGAACAAGTGATCAACAGATTAAAATGATGTCGCACAAAATGATGCGCAACAAATCTAACAAATCAATTAATAAATCTCGATAATCATTACAGGTGATGTTCAAGATATTATTAATTTTTTTAAAAAATATTTCTTTTAACCATATAAATAAAGCACAAAAATTATACCATTTATTTTTTATTAAGTAAAAATGGTAAAAATCCAATTTCTTCATTACCAAAAGTTAGATCTATTTAGACGAAAAATTTTCAAGGGTTACACGAAATTTAATGACCCGATGATAAGAAGATTAGGCGATTCCAAAAAAGGTTAACATATTTGATCAAATGTAGTCTAGATTTCAATTTTGATGTTTCATGATTAAAAATATAATTTTAATTAATCAAAATTGTTATAAATAAAATATTTTGGAAAGTGCATGACTTAAATTACACAAAAGTTAAGTTTAGATATAATTATGATAAAGTCATAAAGGTTAAATCTCGACATAAATTATCCTGCAATATTTGTTCAATATTTTGATTTATTTTATTAGATGAGATCCATCTTATTTTCTTTTTCCGGAATATTTACTTAAGCCTATTACCATACATTCAATCAAAAACCAGGAAATATTTTTTTATTTGCCGATCACTTTATGGTAATACTATTGATAGTTGTATCAGTTTCATATATGTAGTATATATATATATATATATACACTAGTAGAATAGTTTGTTACGATCGAAAAATTATTAATATCCATTAAAAAGAATTATAATTGTTTTCATGCGGATTAAAGTTGCAAGTTTAGGGCAAATGACATGGAAAATTTTTTTTTTTTAATTTCAGAGATTTCCAGTTTGATAATCTAACATATTCATCTTTAACTTGTGTTTACATATGCCATCCATCAGCGTATAAGATATATGCTCAATCTGGTATTACTAGATTGCAAACATAAATATTTATTTTTTTTTCCTTTTATGACCCAGAAATATTATACAAAATGTCAGGTGCTGATTACGTATTATTTATTTGTCACAAATTCAATGCTCGTTTGTTTATGAATGTGATCGGCAAATATGTAACGGAAGTAGATAAATAACACTCCGTGAAATGGACTAATTTGGAATCTCATACAAGTTACATTTTGAAAGAAAGGTGTCGATCAAAAAAAAGTTGTAACCTTCAATTGCTTAATTGTTGTAGTTTTGTTATACGATAATAAATTAAAACGTCGGGCTCATCATTCCATGGAAGATTCTAGAGTATACAAATAATTCTTTTTTATTGATCGGTTTACATTATCATGCTTTCACGCGTATTTAATTAAATCTTTGTACTTATTATTCATATAACATGTGAATTGGGAACCTTATATTGTGTGGCTGTGTTTCCGTGAAACGTAGTCGTAACAATAAACAATCACCTCGTGAGTAATTATGTATAAGGAGAATAAAGACAGAGAAAATTTAAAGTCACCTATCAGAAAATAATCATCATAAGTTTTGGGTAAGCTGATAAGGAAACTTAAAAAAGAATAAATAAAATTTTGAAACATAAAGTAGTACATTTATTATAAGAAATCTCTAAGGAAACTTAAAAAAGAATAAATAAAATTTTGAAACATAAAGTAGTACATTTATTATAAGAAATCTCCGAAATTCTCGGAAAGAATATGAATTGATTCTGAAAAAAGAAGAAAAACCGGATATTTATATTATTATGGAATTTTCTGAGTTCGGGTATAGTTAGTAATATAGTATAAGGGTAATTATTTATCCTATACATTATTATAAATAACTTAGTAATCCTCTGTCGCACTAAGTGTCACACATGATCACCTTCATACTTATTTCCCGGCCTCATATAGAAATTACTAATTTTAGTTAAGTTTATAATAGTTAATATTTAATGATTGATACGCTTCGGGGGATTACCCATTTATTTCATGGGAGGGGGAACATTAGGGGTTTTTTCCCTTCGGGAAAAAAGCCCTATTATTCCCAACTCCCCATGAAATAAATAATACTAATAACTAAAAATGTAACGTTATAAAGTCATGTCAACTAAAAACGATTATGCTATATATTGTTAAAAGAAAAATATATAGCATGATCTCTTGACAAATTTGATTTCTAAAAAAAGTATTACGCTATAATAAGCCACTCTTCTCAATTAAACATATTTTTTATACCAACATCTACCGGTCTACCGTTTATTTATATACCGATCGCGGGCATTGCCATTTGCTTGCATAATGTGTACGAATCAAAATCTTTCTTATCAACCTATCGACTAGTCTTTACGCGTGATTCGAATTGGTTAAACATGGTTTATATTATTTTTATTTGAAATTTTACATAATACAGGTTGAAAATATTCCTCCTACAGAAACAAATACCGTATAATACCTTCTCAAAGAAGACGAAAAAGACAAAAAACTATAGTGATATACAGAAGAAACATTCAGAATAATGAAGACACATTAAGGCGTATCGCGAAACTTCCTCGACAACATACAAATGATTTGTTGATGAATCAATTTTTTAACGGTTCTCCTTTCCGTTGATTATAACTAAAAACAAATTAGCAGGTAAGAAATTTGTTTTCCATATTTAAATATGATACATACTTCTGTAATTTAAATTTATTAATTTATTCGTTATTAGAATTGAGAAAAATAATTCCTTTTTCTTGTTTCATAAAAAATTCAATATTCGTTTTTTTTTATTTCAACTAACATAAGTTATTACCATTTATTTAGTATCAAATTAGTTATGATCAAACTTTTCATCACTATAAACAATTTAAATAGTTCAGTTTTTTATTCTCGTTAATAAATAATAAATTTTTTCTTTGTACAATATTAAATTATAGGGTGTGTATTTACTTATATTTCTAACTATAAATTTTGATATTAAAAATAAAAAAAAATCGGTTTATATAGTAATACTATAAATCTGATCAGAATTAATGACCAACAACTGAAAGATGGTTTTGAAATATATTCATTTTTTATTATAATTTATTTTTTTTTTAAAAAAAAAAATTATTAACCGTTTGAATTTTAATACATCGCGAAAAATTAAATTCTTTTAAAAATCTGATAATAACGTTCCCGAAAGAAAGGTTTCCTATATTTAGTGACATTACGATATCGGTATGTTCATGAACGTGTTTCTTTGGAGAAAAATTTTATCACAGATAATTATATCTTAAAACTGAGGTTAATTAATATTAATGCACGACCATTTTAACTTACTTAATGTTATTACAAACGTCTATGAACTGTTGTAGTACGCAATTCTTTAGTAACCTTACAGTTTATTAAGTTCAATGTTTAACAACGTGCACACTATTAGAATATTGTCAATTTACTTTGTTTAAATATTTAGTACTTTACAGGCTCATAATCTATGTTCTCTCGTTAAAGAAAAACAAAAAAAAAAAAAATCTATATTCTAATATTTGGCAATGCGGAGACATTGTTTTTACATGGTTTGCTAATAATTAGCATTATTGTTTGAAGTGTCAGTGTCATTGTAGATTGACTTTTCATAATTAATGTTATTATTGTCTGAAATGCTATTGGAGTAATTGGACATGGGAGTTGCTGATAGTTATTGCCTGTTCGTAGCAAATGTTTTTAATGGATTCAGTAATTAGTCAGAATGTAACGAAGAACTGTATTTATTCTACAGAAAAATTTCATAAAGGGTTCACAAAAAATGTCCGTCCACTCGCACGCTCAAAAATTGAGTTGACGTGTGATAGACTCATTTAGTTACACTTGTGCTCTGGAAATCAAATTAAGCCAAAAGATATCTAAACATATTTTTAGATTTCTACATAAACGCAGCTTTTTTTTATTTAATAATTTTACTGAAGGTTATAAATAGTGCTCCGCAAAATTCGGGTCTAACCCGGATAATTCAACCCGAGTGAATTTTAAATCGGGTCAGTACTAACAATTTTAATAACCCGTGACCCGCATGACCCAACCCGTCGGGTCAGGTTATTCATTTCCTTGACTCGGGTTTTGACCTGAATTAGACCCGGATGATCATTAAAATCACTGATCACGTATTGATTACACGTTGATATTGATTACGTTTATATAATTTTGTTAGATGAATGAGGTAGTATATTCTCACTTAGCGAAAATTGCGAATTTTTATTATTAATTATTAAATTACATTAATTAATAA
>QZLH01000999.1:31029-49110 GCA_003833135.1 Oehlia diaphana | reverse complement strand
AAGAAGAAGCAGCACAAGAAGTACAAGAAGAAGCAGCACAAGAAGTGCAAGAAGAAGCAGCACGACAAGAAGAAACATGACGAACACAAGAAGAATCTCCAGTACTTCCTCTGCAACAAGAATCTCCTTTAGAAGCACCACAAAATAGCCAAAAAAAAAAAGGAAGACGTGGAAGAGGTAGAAAATGAAAAATATAGATATTAAATACCGGTTTATGTTAGTCAGATAATTATTTGCAATTTAAATGTGTTTAAATAATAAAAAGTAAATTTTACTTTATCTAATAAAATAATGGTTATAATGCTGGTAGATTTGAATAAATCAGATAACCCGTTATTTGGTAAATTTATTAATTCTCTCTAAAAATAGTTAAACACGGATTATCTATTATAATTAGTGTAGTTAAAAATAGTAAATATTGCATACGATCTTTTGTTTATTTATGTTAAAAAGTTACATTAATATTGTATTTATATTTATCGATAAAAGGTTTTTAAAGCTGTTAAACAGGTATGAAAATAGAATATATGTATATTTTCAGATTCTCTACCACACAATATCCTATTGTGAAGTCTAAAGAGTCAGTTACGTACCTTCTTTACAACAGGGTGTGGTTGAGGCTTCTAGACTATGGTGTTACTTAAGGGAGTATGTAGAAGATATTTGCCAAATTTCATGTTATAATTGCATCAGTTGTAGTAACGTATTTTTTTTTATATTTCGCAGCATAATATTACAAAAATTAAGCAAAAGTTAATTTAGAAGGTATGTATCAGTCTTTATAAATTATTGCTATTCCATAACTATCTTTTTATATTTTTTACTTTTGAATATATATATTNGAAGCACAACATATATATTAGAATAAAATATCATATGTATTTTTCATATGATGTTCTTTTGGGTAAGTAGATCTCAAGTTATAAAGTTATTATAATAAGGTACAGAATAAGTCTTTTGTAACTGTATTTCTTTTCATAATTATGTTTAATATTATTTATGCATTTATTCAAACCATATTATTTTAAAAATGAATTCTTGATGTTATTAAAATGTACACAAAAAATTAATTTATTATAATTAAAATAACCTTTTTTAACGCACTGAAAATAATTAAAATATAATTAAACCATATCTATAACATGGTATTATATTGCTGTAAATATTCATTGCATAGTCTTTTTATTATCAAAATGTACAATAAATATTAGTTTATTATAAATTAAATAACCTTTAATGCAACTAAAAATATACATTGTTTCGATTTGAATTATAATTAATATATTATTAAAATGTATATAAAGTATACTGAAAATGCATTTTAATACATTCAAATATACTTTTTAATATATAATATNAAACTAAAGTAGAAATTAATAATAAAATAAATATATAATATTTACACTTAAAATATACTTAAACGGGCAAAATTTAAGGATGTTTTGTAAGTTATTTCCATATCAAAAACCATATATTTAAACATATTTTCAGTATTAATTATGTATATAATTAACTTATAAAAAATATATCCAAATTATACTTAAATAATACATTTATTAAACTTTATATATTATTAAAATTCAGTATATTTTTAGTATATTTTCAGTATACAATTTTTCTTACTGGGATAAAACATGTGATGCAATAAATTTTTTTTTAAATACTAATTTTAATAGATGTATATACATATATAAATTAAATAGTACAGTAATTAGATCATGAGATAATTAATATTATTATGCAGTCAAATAGGATCATGTTGTTTTTAACATACTGATATTTTTTAGATAAATTATTATTGTATAAATATCTTTGATATTTTTGACGCATTACATCATATAGATTATTATTACATATTTACTATGCTTTTCATATGGAACATGATCTTGGATGTCTGCATAATAACACAGTTATTAGATAGGGGGTTAAAATATTATCTGAACTGCTTCGCAGTTCGGTGATATTTCAACCCCCCTACCCAATAACTATTATGTATAAGGTGAAGTTATTTGGTTCAGTTTCTAAGGTGAGTAAAAATAAATATAATTTAATTAAAATATATACATAAAGTATGCGTTAATATACGGCGTTGAACAACAATGCATAATGTGTTGAACTACATATATAATGTGTTAAACTACACATTAGAGTTGAACGATGCGTATATTAACATTATGTGTTAGTATACTCCAGTATATAGGTGTTGATTAATATTGTAAATTGCATTGAACAACTAGCTAGTATTGATCAATGCGTATACTGATGTAAATCAACACTTTTAAAACTTACTGATGATAGGTGGATTTTAAAGTTTCATTTTAAAACTTTAATTTTTGAAAAATTTATAATTTTTTTTTGTTATTTGTAAATATCAGCTTCGTTAGATAGGATGAATTTTGAAACTTTAAAAAACATTAATTTTAGGTATAATAAATATGAAATTTTAGTAAGTTTTTAATAAATCTTTTATTTAATGAACAAAAATTTACTTAATTTCTTTTTTTTCTTTCATTTTTTTAAGTGATCAGTTCTTCAGACTTTTGGATGTATAAGTTTCTTTTGTAAATATAATAGATAGATATTAGATAGGATATTAGATAGGATAGTAAATAGGATATTAAATATGATATTAGATAGAATATTGCATTAAATATAATAATATAATTTATAAAATTTTGTAATAAAATTATTGATTTATTAGTATATAATAGGACCCTGAATATTACTAAAAAAACTCAGATCTGAATTTGTATAAACCTTATAATTAATTTCTGTTCCAAATGTATAAAGTTATATGTAGATTTTAAACTAAAATTTTGCTATCTCGGGATCTAGTAATTGGATTTTAATGATCTTTGGCTTGTTAGATTTGTCTTAAAGAGACAAACATTTTGATATATAATTTATCTTTTTAGGTGTAATATTGACTGAGATATTACATTTTAAAATTTTAGTTACACAGAATCTAAGTTGTTTTAGTAATGTTTGGGATCCTTATTATATATGAAGTCGAAATTAAAGACCAAAAGTAGAAATATTTCGACTTGGAAAGGTCAAAAGTTGAAATTAAAGTTGAAATGGTCAAAATTACATTATAGTCATGTGATTTTTATAATTATAATTTAATATAAAATTTTAAACGTAAATAACTCCATCAATATTGATGCTACAGATACGAAATACATATCTCTCAATGAGCTGAATCTAACCGTGTAAAGATCATAAAAATTGAATCACTGAATGCGGAGTTCGTTAACTTTAAATTTTAATATTATTGTTTACTATAAAATCACAAGTCGACCATTTTGACCATTTCGAAGGTAGAAATTAACCAATTTTGGTTTTATGTATAGTCCTTATATAATACATATAATAAATATATAAATATTATACAGGTATTGTTGAGATATATAGATACCAATATGAGTATAATATCTATATAATATTTTCATGATATTTATAAACTAATACAGTCAACTCTCTATAAATGCACTACTTATAAGTGCATTCCCTTCTTAAATGCACACTTTGATTCAGTTCTAAGTATATATGACTTCTAATTATTTATTCTTTATAAATGCACACCCTTTTTAATTGCATGCTTTTATCCAATCCCAAAAGGAATGCATTTATAAAGAGTTGACTGTATATAACTTATATATAATTATCTGTTCTATTAATTAATATCATATTATTCAAAGATATCAGAATACAATATGTGAATTATCAGATAATTATCAGATGACTGATATATTATTGATATTCCATCATTTGACTAATAATATAAGATTCCGCTTACTTATAATAAAGGTTACTATAGAAAATTAGCTTTTACTAATAATTTTACTTTACTTTTATTTTAATTCTGCTATTGGTTAATTAGCTAAAAGAAAAAAAAATCATAATAATATAACATAAAATTTTCTTTTATACAATTGACTCTAATTATAACGAACCTGTTTGTACTAAAACCTTGTTATACTGAATCATAATTTTTAGAACCAATTTTTTATAAATAATTTCACTGGATATAACGAATTTTTATAATAAAATACTATATAATGCATCTGAACTGAACTTAATCAGCTCTTATATATCACTATATAATAACTTTATACTTTTTATAACAAACAGTTATAATAGTTCAGATCAATTTTATAGTGCTGACCAGAATAACTAATAATTTTTTTGAAAATTTACATTAAAAAAAATTATAATTTTAGCCAGCATTACAAATTTAATCTAAATTACCTATAAAGAAAACTAGTTTGGTATATTATATAATGAATTCACTATATATTAAACTAAACCTTCTAGAATGATTGGCACCTTTTTTGCTAATCACATTTAACAATTTTCTCAAGTTTTTTGATATCTTTATATCAGCAGCTGATGTTATAAAACTAATGTTAAACTTAATATTTTTGAAAGAAGGCATCAAACTCTAATTCTTGCAAGAAAGAAGGGTAATAGCCAATTAATGGCTTCTTGTCAAGGAGTATTTGAACTATTAAAATACATTTATTTTTGAAATTTACAATTTTTTCTAAGATCTAATTCTTTAATAAGATCATTATAACCTGTTTTAACCCTATATTTTCAGATTGAAGATAACAAGTTTTACTATAATAAAAACCAAGTTTTTTTTTGCAAGTACTTGACTAATTTCATCAATCTCTTTATCTTATCATGTAATCGAAATCAAAATTGAGTACTTTGATCAGCTTATTGAATGTTTACCTTGGTTATGATTACCTTATTTTCATTTGCTTCTTTAAAAATGGCAAATAAGCAATACTATAAAGGTATATTAGGGTACGTATTAAAACTGTTGTTGATCAGGTTACACAATTTCATCAGCCAATAGTTTTGATTTACAAAGTTAACAGCGCTAACCCAATCCAAATCGATTTTGCTATGATTTGGTGATAACGATAATTTTCCAACTTACATTAGATATCTTACACTATGGAAACACAAATTTTTCCTCTTCTTGCTCTTGCAGACGTTGATGGGCTGTCTTATAGAGGTTTCATTACCATCAAAGTAATCGTACTTAGAATTCCGTATATAAAAAATATTTTGTTTGTTTACGTTTCAACGAAATCCAATTCCTAGGGACAAGAACTTCCCTTTGAAATACAATTGGAAAACGTTAAAACATTAAAAAATGCAAAATTACATGGTAGTCCAGAACTTAAGAGATTACTTTTTGGCCATGAAAAAGCTTTAAAACAGGTGAAAAAAGAGTGTTTTTACGTTTTATTGGTAAATTTTTTTAATAACATTAAAATAGTCTTTTTAGCGTCTTGAACAATGTTCTAGTTTGACTGAGTTCTTCGTGGATCTTAAAGATTTACTTGTTGAGTAATTATAATCGTTTTAAACAAATGACTATAATTTAAAATATTATTTAATCCATTAGGAACGTATTATAACAAAAGAAAAGCGTGAACCTATGCCAGATGAAAGTTATTATTCAAAACTCTTGTCAGAATTAGATACTGTTGGATGGGACAAATTAGAATCTATTGATCCTTCGCTTAAATCCCTGACTTTAATCTTGAAGTATATGAATTCTTATTTTAAGTTTATAAAGTTCTTTTTTTTTTATGTATTTATCGTAATCAAAATTTCCCTTTTATATAGCGATTCATCAGGTCGAAAACATAAAATTTACATTTCCTTGTCGTTTTCTTATCCACAAACACCACTTACCGTACAGATTGATCTTCCATCTTCTGCATCTAAAATGTCAAATCCAACAATAAACTTCAATGATATAATCTCTTTTTATTCAAAGGTAAGCCATAAAGCACAGATAAATAAAATAGATAGTTTCTCATCAAAGATCGGGTCGTATTTGTCATGAAAAATTTTATATGGTGCAGATTTTGTCCTCATCTTTTAGAAATCGTTTAAATTATTTCTTTTAAAAATTAATTTTCCCGAACTGCAAGTCAATTTTCGATATTTTTTTCTGATAAGAAATTAACTATCTTATTTATTTGGCCTAATAATACTTAAATTTTTACATCCGCAAATACTTAATCTCATTCGTTTTTAAATTAGGAGGTTGAAAAATTTCAGGAAGTTTGGTCAATGCTTGATGATATTGATGCAAATACATGGGTACTAGAACCTGATAAACCAAAACGTAGTGATATGTCACGAAGAATAGCGTTAGGAAATCATTGTTCTTTATTTATTAAGTTGGATGAATTTAATCCAAAAAAGTTATGTGATTATACTTTATTCGGCGCAGAAAGTTTTATTACACCGCTTAGAACTAATATTGCGAAGAATTTTAACAACTGGGATCTTTTACTTTCTATACGTCAAAATCTTGAGAAAATATTAGAAATTAATTTTCCTTCCCCTGAAGAAAGTTCAGATTTTAACGTCGCGTGTGGAATTTGTTACGCTTATCGTTTGGATGATGTAATCCCAGATCAAACTTGTAGCAATGCTAAATGCGGTCAACCATTTCATCAAGGTTGCTTATATGAAGTGAGTATTTTAATTTTCCGAGTAAAATTAACATGCATTGATATATTGTATAATTTTCTTTATCATCAAAGTGGCTTCGCGCTATTCCTTCAACAACACAAACCTTTAATAGACTAAGGGGAGATTGTCCATATTGTAATGATGTAAATGAATTTTTTTTTTTTGTGATATATGTATATATGTATATTTTATATTTTTTATATTGATTATTTATTTTGAAAATTAGACAATTCTGCTTATCATAAATGATAAGTAATTTAATAAAGGGCAAGTTATTAAATTCCCCGAGTTTCATATTGTATATTTCCTAATATAGAAGTTTGCAAAACTTATTTACCCATGTAAGATTATCTACCATAATATTTTTTATTGGCTGCCTGTGAAATAAAACAAAATAAGAAATAGCGTTATAAGTAAATTTTTTTTTAGTACATAAACCCTTTTTTTTACTTTTCCTTTAAAATTTGTATTCTATTTTATTGAACGTGTGACGTTTTGACACTAGTATATAAATGTAACAAAATACAATTAAGCATATTTATTTTAACGAATATTTATTAAAGTCATTTCAACAAACTACAAATCCTTTGTCATGGCATCCGATCGTTCCGATAATGAAAGTGACGCTGATGCATTTGTAGATGCATCAGATACATTTGTAGAGGATGTTGAAGGAAAACCAACGTCATATCGATATTCTACTGCAATATTATCTTCTCTAGCAAGAAATGCTGGTGGAATTGTATCAATGTTCTCATCATCGTCAGATAATAAAGAATTGACGTCGCAAAATAATTCCCGGGATATTCCAAAAGATGAGTTTTCAGCTGTTCCAGAAATTTCAATTACAGACATGTCAAATGGTGACGGCGATGATGAATATAATGATAAACAACTTATCGAAAGTGACGATGCATCATCAGTAAATACTGATATCCCGCAAAATGATAATAAGGATTATGTAACAAATATTAGTTCTGATAATAATGAACCAATAGATGTAACAGTTTATGTTAAAGATTTGGATACAGGAAAAAATATACCCGCATCGTATTTAGAAGAAGAAATTAAAAAGTCAAATAATGGGAATATTGATCCACTTTCTTTCCATATTTTGAAAAGATCGGGGTCACTTAATGAATATCAATATGAACATAAAAGAAAAGATGATAGTGATGATGAAGGGGGAAAAAGTGGGAAATATCAGGACGTGAGATCTTATAACAAGTAGGTGAAGATTATTTAAAAAAGATTTGTAATTCACATAATTCAAATTATTAATTATATTAATTAAAAAAAAAAACTTGGTAATAAAAGGCGATCAAAATTTCTTAATCGTATAAAGAAGCGAACGTCATCAAATGCCGGAAAAGATGAAGATGATATAATAGAAGAAGAAGAAGAAGGCGTGACAGGAAATAATGCACCTGTATTTGGCACCGAAACACCTGGCAATGATTTTGGTCGAGCACAACCACGTTATATAAAGGTACTTTATATAGAAATTTGTTTAAAAAAGAATAATTAATTTTACAGTGCGATTTTTTAGGTTAAAACACGGCATAAACATTTCAAAGAATTTGACAAATTATTTCTTGCACAAGAACTATGTCTTGCAACACAAAATGAAACATCAGGAGCAATTTGGACAATGAAATTTAGTAAAGATGGAAAATTCTTGGCAACAGGGGGACAAGATACAGTTGTTAGAGTTTGGGCTGTTATATCGAGTGACGAAGAACGGGAACATTTTCTGGAGGGAAATGGAACAAGTGTTTATGAAGGATCAAAGGGATCTAAACTGGGAGCTCCAGTATTCAGAGACAAACCATTATATGAATATCTTGGTCATACTGCTGATGTTTTGGATTTAAGTTGGAGTAAAAATGATTTCTTACTTTCCTCATCAATGGATAAAACTGTGAGGTAAATCTTTAAGAAGTTTTAGCTCCTCAATTTTAATTGTATTTATTTTACTTACTTTATTTTATTTTATTTTGTACAGATTATGGCATATTACACGAAAAGAATGTTTATGTTGTTTTCAACATACGGATTTCGTAACAGCAATCGCATTTCACCCAAAAGTAACTTACCATATTTTAGTTTTTATTTTTTAAATACAATCTCTAATATATATTACGCTTTCCTTTAGGACGATAGGTTTTTTTTATCAGGATCATTGGATTGTAAATTAAGACTTTGGAATATTCCAGAGAAAAGAGTAGCACATTGGAATGAAGTTCCAAACCAACAACTAATAACAGCAGTAGGATTTACACTTGATGGTAAAATGAGTGTAGCAGGAAGTTTTTCGGGATTATGTTTATTTTATGAAACTGATGGATTAAAATATAATACACAAATTCATGTAAAAAGTTCTCGTGGGAAAAATTCTCAAGGGAAGAAAATCACCGGAATCGAAGCTATGCCAGGAACCAAACCGGGTCAAGATAAAGTGAGTAAATTAATTTTTATATTAAAAGGATAAAAAGTTTTATTTATATATAATTTTTATAGCTGTTGATCAGTTCTAATGACTCAAGAATTCGATTGTACAATATGAGAGATAAATCATTGGAATGTAAATATAAAGGTTATGAAAATACATGTAGTCAAATTCGCGCTACATTCAGGTATGAATCAATAGCCGATTATAAATAGATTTTACTTTGATATTAATAAACTAACTATCAATAGTGATGATGGAAGATACATTATAAGTGGATCAGAAGATAGGCACGTATATATATTAAACGCAAATCAATCACAATTAAATGCTCAATACGGAAATAGTGGTGGAAATAATTGGCTTAAAAAGGATAAAATTGGTTATGAAAGTTTTGAAGGTAAATATTTGCAGTCATTTTTTTAAGAATTCTATTGTAAAGTTAATTAAATAATTTGATGATTATAGCTCATTCCGCAATTGTGACGGTAGCAATATTTGCACCAACAAGAACAAAACAATTGATTGCATTATGTGGCGATCCAATTTTTACAAATACATATAATGAAACAAACAATAATGCTAATAATAATAATGTTCCTACTCAAACTTATCCTGATGGAAATATTATTGTTTGTGCTGATTATTCTGGAACAATTAGAATATTTAGGCAAGATTGTGCTTATTATTATTCTCGTGATAATGATTCTCATTCTGTTAGAAGTACAAGGTAAATACTATTGTAGTAATTAATATATATAATTCAACAATTTCTTTAAAAAAATTTGCAATTTTTGTAGGTCTTGGAATTCTAATATTGGAAATAGTTTGGGAAATTTTTTTTCTAAACCAAAACAAAATAAAAGTTCAGTATGGAATAGTGGAAGAAGAAAAAGTGATGCAAGTATGCATTCTGTTGCTTCAAGTGTTATGAGTGATGATATAGATAATGATGGCAATAAATTTGAAGAAAATTACTCAAAATAATGAAATAGTAGTAAAATAAGACTTAATTTATATTCTGTATATTAACTTGTATTATTATTCACTTTACTATTAAAAATATGTACTAAATCATATGACTTGTTTTAAAGATATTCAGGATCTTGGGGGAGGGGTAAAATATCGGTCATCACGAAGGGGTGACACAATATTTTATCCACCATAAACCATAACCAATAACTAGGTTATTGTGTTAATTATGCAAAATCATACTATTATTATTGTAAGAGTATATGAAAGTATTTTAAACTGTAAAACTTATTTAAGGAATAATTATTCAGAGTGAAGCGAAGGACAATATATGTCTACGCACTGTGAAAAAAAATATGATTGCAAATATATTTGATATTCAGCTGATAAAAAAATATCAATTATTTAGCCATTAGCAAAAAGTATCAGTTCATCAAAATCAACATGACCAATATCATATACAATATTTCTAGGCATATTTGTAATATTCACCTTATTAAAATTATGCATGAACAGTTCGCACACCTCGCACTTAGAAATAACTGATTCGCCTAATAATAAATATAAAATTTTATATATTTTTACCATGATAATACGTTTTTGTCTTTGTCCTAATTTTTCTACTAAAAGTGATTTGTTGCTTAAAATCATATTTGTCACCAAATCTTGTCATGAAAAATTAGCAGGATCAATATAATTCACTAAATTTTTCTTTAGGGTATCATATCTGAAATTGGTCTTGAGGTTCTATATGGAAAAGGATCATCTATTAAATCTAATAAACAAGAATATAATGCAAATTATTAAATACTTACACTAAGCTTCAACTTTAATATATTATAATTTGTTCTATTTCTTCTTGCATTTGGTCTTGCATAGCTTCCTTATCCTATACCAGAAAATATCAAAACACTAAGTCATAACTTTTGTAGGAATTTATAAGCTGAATTATATAGTAAATATTACCATATTTAGCATCTTTATTACTTTTAAATCTTTATATGCAATCATCATCTACAGCTAATGAAATGAATTAGATTTATATGAAATACTATATATATAGTGTACATCCACTTGCCAAAAGTATCCAAACACTTCCAAAAAATAAAATCACATTATTTTGATATCTAATGATCAGAATTAATGATTTATAATTCATCACACTAGTTGAATAATTACAAATTAAGAACCAATAAGGTGACTGAATTCCACCTTATTAATCCCTATTTTTTTTAAATTTTCATCAATTGGTAAATCTGATTACTGCCAAAAAATGGTAAAAGAGGATACTTGGGTACCAATCAGGATATTCAATAGAGTACAATTAGGTATTAATAGTTACCAATGGGATATTTACTATTTGGCATATCAGTATACCGATTAATAACTTTTTAATAAATTTATAACAATAAGAAATATTCTAATTGCATACATTTGATTTAAGGGTAAATTTATATCTAGTATCCCTGTAAAATACTTAAATCTAATCCTCAGGATGTGATTTATATAATTCTTATGTAGAGTAAAAAATTGCTGAATAACTTCGAATTTCAGAGTAAGCTATTTTTTTTTAAAAAAATAAATTTATTTTTTTTTGACAGTTTATATTTATGAATATTTAATGATTTTATTGGTTTATAAGTAACCACATTATATTTGTAAAAAAATTTACCTACACATACGGCCACACTATTCTAAATTTAAAAAAAATGCCAAACATATTATATAACGTAAATTTACAACTAAAATCATTCCCCTTTATCCTCTAGGCTTATTATTTATTACTCGTATTTTTATGAAAAGTGGCATTATGTCCTATTCCATTGTAAATATGACACTTATAAGAACCTTTAGTTTTAGGCTTTTTTCGAGCATCCTGTTTTTTTTCCATACTACTCAAATACCTTCGCTTGGATGCCTAACCTTTAGTAATAACTCTGTTCAGATTTTTCACATTTTGGAGGTTTATATCTATAATTTCTCTGTCTTTTTCAGTTTCATCTTCCTCTATCTGACTACTACTCTCTATTCTAGAATTAGTATCATTATAGTTTCTTTGAATTTCTTAGGGATTATCAGATACTTCATCAATAATAGATCTTTCATCAATTATTATTAAAAGCCTTTTAGACGTATTTTGATTGGATTTTCTTCTAATATAATTTGAAGAATAAGAGTTATTTCATTATCTTCTTGCTCAACTGCAAGTAAAGTGCCTGTTTGTGCTAATCCTTATACATGATTATATAAACTTCTTTTATAAACAGCCTTTTTAAGAACAGGAACAGTTATTAGGATCATAACAGGTTTTTGTACAGGTAATATATTATTGTTCATAATTTCATCATCATGAATACCTTCTTTATTATTAAATATTACTTTTTCTTGTAGGTTTATTTTATCTTGGTAAATATTCTTATATCATCTCTAAGGTATCATGCTGATGTGAAATGCTGTGATTTTAAAATTCATCATAATATGAAAATAATAATGATATATTATTCCTTTTGAGATAAACTTGAAACAAAAACACAGGTAAAATATTGCATTGACAATAATAACGAAATATATATGATTTTTTCTTTTACTTCGTATATCTACAACTTTTCATATTTCTAACACTTCTTCTTGTCCTGTTTCTTCGATAATAGCTTAAAGTATAATAAAATGTATGTTATGTTGATCTTCAATAAAACCATCTGATGATCTATGAGGATTTTTCTTTAATAATAGCAAGGTATTATTTAACACTAAAATATATTGCAACTCAATTATTTAGTAATAACATATCTGCTCACAATTCAAATAAACATTAAGATATTCCTGTCTAGTGTTCTGAACGGATCAGGTCGGGTTGGGTAATCTGTCTTACCCGACCTGACAAAAAAAATCAGGTCAAGTCAGATTGGGTAACCCATCTTACCTGACCTGACCTGTTTGACCCATTTGATCCATGTATCAAAAATGATGTTTTTTCATTAAAAATAAAAAAACCCAGGTTTTTTAATGAAAAACATTAATAAAAAATAGATTTTTAATTGAAAATGTCAAACCTGACATTTTTAGTTAAAAATAAAAAAAAATTTTTTTTTTCAATGAAAAACTTCAAATCTAATGTTTTTAATTTTTAAAAAAATAAGCTTTTTTTTTAATGAAAAATGTTGAATCTGACGTTTTTTAGTTAAAAAAATAAAAAATGTCAAACCTGATGTTTTTCTGTACAATAATTATTATTAAGAAAAAACGTTTTAGTGTTTTTTTTAATAATTTTACATGAAAAAACGCCAAAATGTTTTTTCTTAATTGTAATGCAAAAAAAAACGTTTTTGGCATTTTTTTTTAATATTATTAATTGCCAATCTGCCACTCAATAATACAAAATTGATTAGTAGATTTGTCGCAAGTTCTTATATGAATGACATTGATCGGCACATTTCAACTCCAATTTTGTCCTACATAAGTCATGCTTAATGTAACCATACTTTACCAATCAATAATGGCAAACGTGAATATGTCACAAAAAAAAAAAATTTTTCATTTGTTATAAAATTTAAAGAGTTTACTTTGGAGGAAGTCACCATTCCAGCTCATATTTTAGGTAATTTTACACTAATTATTCGTGAATTTTGCAAATTTTACAAGATTTTTATGTACTATTATATAATATATGGTATATTCTTGCTTAGATTAACAAAATAATGTTTAAAAAAAAAAGAAATAAAAAAAATTTTAAAAAATACAACTATTGACCAATGGTTAATCTTTAATCTTATAATATATAATTAATAAATAATAATCATTATCACATAAATTATAATTTAAACTTTGCGAAAAAATTTTATTAGAATAACTTTATTTTTCATAAAATTAGATAAAAACTAAATTTTTGGTAAAATTGTTGCAAGCAAATTTACTTACAATGTTTTACCATTTAAGAAATAATATTAATGTAATATATATATTACAAATATTATTAATAAATATGTATTATAAAAATTATATTATTGGTATAATATATATGTCAGTATATATATTTTAAACATTATAATATTAATATAATTAATATAGTAATATATATCATCAAGAAATTTGTTTAGGCATAATTTAATATAATATTTCAGAGGTGGTGTAAAATTTCAAAATATTACACTAAAAACATAATATTACAGAAGTTTACGTTCTTATATTTAAATAATTATAGTAATTTAAAAATAACTTACTATCTACTAATATCAGGAAATTTTTTAGAGTGCAGATCTGTGGAGAACTGCAAAATTCACAGTTCTCTGCATTTATTTTGCACTTTTTTAACACATTTCTGCAAAATTCTGTGAATTTTGCAATTTTGCAGATCACCGCAGAAGTTTTTTATAAAATTTGCGAAATTGCAGAATCTGCAGCTAACATCATACACTACATATTACGCGTATCAAAAGTTTAAAAAAGATGTAAAAAAGGATCATCTTTTTTAAACTTCCCTTTCCCTTTCACTTTATTCCTTCCCTATCATCCCTTTCCTTTCCTTTCGTCCTTCCCTTCCCCTTTTATTCTCCCTTTTCGCTTCTTTTTCTTGAAAGTAATGTAAGTTTCATTTTGAAACTTACATATATTTTATATTTTTTTTTAATTTTGTTTCTTTATTTTTAAATTTAACATCAGGAAATTTTTTTAGGCTTAATTTAGTGTAATATTTTGGAGGTGGTGTAAAATTTTGAAATATTACACTAAAAACGTAATATTACAGAAGTTTATGCTCTTAAATTTAAATAATTATAGTAATTTTATAATATCTCGCTATCTACTGATCCAATCAAGACGATCTATAGCTCATTGGAATCAGCTCACCAAGACGAATCGAATGGTAGTAAAATCGCATCTCTATGTTCGATAGAACGCTTTATAGTATGCAATAAGTTTTACATTAATAGAAAGTCATCTATCGAACGTAGAAATGCGATTTTACTACCATTCGATTCGTCTTGATGAGCTGATTCCAATGAGCTATAGATCGTCTTGATTGGACCAGTAGATAGCAAGATATTATAAAATTGCTATAATTATTTAAATTTAAGAGCATAAACTTTTGTAATATTACATTTTTAGTGTAATATTTTGAAATTTTACACCACCTCCAAAATATTACACTAAATTACGCCTAAAAAAATTTCCTGATGAAGAAATGAATTAACATTTCTTTTCATTTTTTTATAGAATGCCAGCGCCAGTTGGACTAAGGCTTCTGAAGATCAGGGAACTAAAATTTGTAAGTACGTTACGAATTTTGGTTCTTTATTTTTATTTTTTTTTGTAATATTAATAAATGGTTACTAACCGTTCTTTTTCTTTTATTTTTTAGGTTTCAGCGGACTTTCAAGTTCTGAAGAATAACAGAAATCCAAGATTCGTAAGTAAGTATGAATCTTGGTCTTTTTTTTCATTTTTTTTTAATATTAATGAACAGTTACTAATAACCGTTCTTTTCTTTATTTTTTTTAGGTCCAGTTGGATTTCTGAAGAATGAAAACCCAAAGATAAAGATTTGTAAGTATGATTCTTTATAATTTTTTTATTTTTTTTATTACGAACGGTTACTAATAACTGTTCTTTTTTTTATTTTAAGTTCAGGTGGACTTCTGAAAAATGAAAACCTAAAGATAAAGATTCGTAAGTACAAATTTTTTATTCTTTTTTTTTAATATTAATGAACAGTTACTAATAACTGTTCTTTTCTTTATTTTTTAGGTTCGAGTGGGCTCCCGAAGAATGAAAACTCAAAGATAAAGATTTGTAAGTATGAATCTTTATAATTTTTTTTCATTTTTTTTATTATAAACGGTTACTAATAACCATTTTTTTCTTTATTTTTTAGGTTTGAGTGGGCTTCTGAAGAACGAAAACTCAAAGATAAAGATTTGTAAATATGAATCTTTATAACTTTTTTTTCATTTTTTTTTTAATATTAATGAATGGTTACTAATAACCATGATTCTTTTCTTTATTTTTTAGGTTTGGGTGGGCTTCCAAAAACCCTATAAAAAATTTCTCAGAAAAATGATCATGTGTCTGAGTTTCTTCAAAATGAAAACTAGAAAAATGATTATTTATTGGAGTTTTTTCCAGATTTTTTTTATAGGGAGAATGAAAACCCAAAGATAAAGATTTATAAGTATGAATCTTAATAATTTTCTTTTTTTTTTATGAATGATTACTAATAACCATTCTTTTCTTTATTTTTTAGGTTCGGGTGGGCTTCTGAAGAATGAAAATCCAAAGATAAAGATTTGTAAGTATGAATCTTTTATTCTTTTTTTTTTAATATTAATGAACGGTTACTAATACCCATTTTTTTCTTTATTTTTTTAGGTCCAGTAGGTTTCTAAAGAACGAAAACCCAAAGTTTCATAAGTACGTAAGAAACTTTTATTTTATTTATTTTTTTATTTTATTAATGAACGGTTACTAATAATATAACCGTTCTTTTTTTTATAGGTTTAGCGTCTGGGTGGATTTTTAAAGAACGGAAAAAACTAAGATTCGTAAATATTGTGTATTACGAATCTTAGTTTTATTAATATTATAGAATGTTTACTAACCGTTCCTTTCTTATTTTTATAGGTTCAGTGGACTTTTGGTAAACGGAAAATCAAGATTTATAAGAATCTTGTTTTTTTTATTTTCTTTTTTGTTTTTATGAAATAGTTTACTAACTGTTCCTTCTTTTTTATAGGATCGAATGGACTTCCAAAGGTCAGAAAAAGGAAAACTAAGGTTACGAATCTTAGTTTTTTTTTAAATATTATTACAAATGATTATAATAACTATTCTTTATTTTTTTTAGGTTCAGATGGCTTTCAATTTCTGAATAACTGAAAAAACTAAGATTTGAAGTACGAATCTTGGTTATTTTTTTAATTTTTTTTTATTATTATTATGAACAGTTATTAATAACCGTTCTTTATTTTTTTTTAAGTTCAGGTGACCTTTCAATTTCTGAATAATGGAAAATCAAGATTCATAAGTAATTACTATGAATCTTAACTTTTTTTATTTTTATTTTTTTAATATTATTATGAACAGTTATTAATAACCGTTCTTTATTTTTTTAGGTTCGGGTTTCTTTCAAATTTTGAAGAATGGAAAAAACTAAGATTTATAAGTAAATACGAATCTTAGTTCTATTTTTTTAATACTATAAACGGTTGCTAACTGTTCTTTCTTTTTTTAGGTTTAGCTTTCAGATGGACTTTCAAAGTATAGAAACTTCAAAGATTCGTAAATACGAATTCTTTGAAGTTTTTTTATTTTTTCTTTATGAACGGTTATTAACCGTTCTTTGTCTCTTTTTATAAGTTTTGGTTATTCAGGTATCTTTTGAAGAATGAAAAAAACCAAGTTTCGTAAGTTCAAAACTTGGTTTATTTTTTTTGTTTATTTTTTATAATACAAATGGTTATTAACTATTCTTTTTTTTTCTTTTTTATAGGTTCAGTGTCTTGTCTCAGGAAGGGCTTCTGAATTTCAAAAAATGAAAAAACTAAGATTTGTAAATATACACTACCTAGACAAAAGTAGCGAACCTTATATTTTAGCTCAATTCTCAAAACTATACATAATAATTTGGGTTGAAAATTTAACACATGGTAGCTTACGTTTTATATAAACAATAATGTAATCATTACTTTATTTATAAACAAATCTCAACTGGGATCAACAAAATAGGATTTTATACTACCTAACGCTATGTCCAATTTATCTGAAGCTGGACGCAACCAAATTATTGGCCTATTTAAGGGTGGAGCCACAAAAGCATTTATTACTAAAACACTCAGCTTTTCTAAGACAACAGTTCTCCGAACTATTAAAGCTTTTTGTGAAGGAAAAAGTCTTGAAACTCAGCCACAAAGTGGGCACCCAAGACTTTTAAATTGTGAACACCAAAAAACATTAAAAAAAATTGTTAAAACTAATAGTTACCAGTCAGCTGAACTAAGGTTGCTTGCCGAAACTAAGGAGTTTCGGCATGCCGAAACTGCCGAAACTGCCGAAACTAGGTTTCAGCAAGCAACTAAAAATGCCGAAATGCCGAAACTGCCGAAACTGCCGAAATGCCGAAACCATTTCGGCATTTCGGCATAATTTCGGCATAATGC
>QZLH01000999.1:8893-19496 GCA_003833135.1 Oehlia diaphana | reverse complement strand
ATTTAATTTTTATTAATACGAAATTTAAATTTTTAACTATACATTTTTAAAAAAAATTGAACTACCCGAAAATAAGCAACGCTATAACAAAAATATGTTGCTTATTTTCAAAGGAATATGGTATATCGTGCATATTCTGAACTTTTAACTACAACAATGTTATTATTTACTTTGCTAATACGGTGATATTCAGGATTTACTAGACATTTTAACATAAGGGACCAATCTTCATAAGTAATGATTTTATAGCCTTGCTGACGCAATTTTATAAAAGTAACTATATATGCTACAGTATTTAAGCGATTATATAACTGGTATTTCTTCATTTCTACCCAAATACTAGGATGATAATAATCATATTCCTTATATCCTGTGACCCATTCAGCTAGATATTTTTTAATATATTTTTGAGTAATATTTTCATTATATGCTTTTTTAAGGCAGTTGACATATTTGTCAATATGTAAATCATATTCTTCTTGAGTCTGAGGATTATTCTCCTTTCAACTAGTGAAAATATACCTAAATATTTCTTCCTATCAGAGAACTATCATTTCTTACCATATTCCAAACTTGTTTCGCCCAAGTTTCAGGTCTCAACTTGAAAGCCCGTTGGATAATTTTTGCATTGTTAAATAGGAAATAAGCAATTCTCTCCCTAAATTCATAGTCTGTATTATATATATGATAACCATGTGGTGAATATTCAGAATAATTCATAAAAATTACATCAACCTCATTAGAACTGAGTGATGATACACGTGCTCCTCCTTTTTTCGTATTCTTTTGTATAGATTTACTGCACCTTTTAGCAATGCATTTTTTCAGGTGATCATTTGCACAATCTATAGTATTTTCTCAGATAAATGCTAAAGAGTCGTATACAGTACATAAATATGAAATGAGCGTCTCTCAGCTTTAAATCCCCCATTTTTATATGATCTTTCAATCATTTGAATAAATCCATTTTTAGAAAAGTGGTTTGGGTTATTTTCAAGAAGTTTCTTAAATAGATAATGGACACGAGAATACCACATTTCTGGTGTTTTACCACTATACCTATATTGCAGATTGTTTAACGCTTGCACTACTACAGGATTTAAATCAAAATAGTTAGTTTTAACCATTTTAAAGGTATAGATAGTTTATGATAATTTCACCGATTTTATAGATTTATAGCGTTTTTAGCAATTTATAGCAAGTATATTATAATAAAATATCAGATTCATTTTTATTCGATCAGGAATTTATATCTCAGCTCAATAAATCAGTGGTTAGTATACAAAAAAAAACTTCTAGCCTTTCCTTATTTTTTGCCATAATAAATGGAAGTATAATTATGATTGAAACTCAAAAGACTAAGAAGAGAGAGAGTTTGTTATTCTCCATCAAAAATATTATCAAAATTCATATTTTGTGGGACTTGAAATCTCTGCCATCTCTGAGATTAACCAACTTTACACCTGCTTGAGAGATCGTTAGGCTAAAGGGGTTTGCTTGGCATTATGGAGCAGAGAATTGGAGATTTATTAAGCAAAGCTGACCAAAAAGTGTTTACTTTAGTAAAGTTCCTGGCCAAACAAATAAAACACTATAAATAGGAGAGTTTTGTTTCATAGGATGAGTTAGCATTAACATTGCTTACTCTTTACTTAGAAGTTGCAAAAATAAGCAATACTAACGATTTTAAGACTAATACTCCAAAGACTGATGTTTCAAATACACCCTTAAATATGCTTAACATTAACATCTCTAATACATCTAAGACTATTGATTCCAATATTTCTAAGACTTTGATGACCTACCAGCACCTGTGCCTAATTCGTCAAATTTCCTTCCTATTAATATAAACAGCTGGCTGGTACATCCCTTGCTAAGATCAAATAGAAATGGTAAGTATCAACATCTTTTTTCTTCATATATTCTCAAGAAATGAGAAAAAAAAGACGCTTCGAATGAATACTAACTTTCCGGTCTGATGTCTATGCTTTAAATCAGATAATTCAACATATAAGCCTGCCCTTAAAGATAACAGCGATTATATTGAGAGAGGCGATTACTGGAAACCAATTTCAAGAGAAAATTAGAATGGGATGAGAAGTATGATTACAACGACAATATGAATCCTGGTCAACGGCAAAATATGTTAGATCAATTGTAAAGACCATCCATACATAATATTTGTGTCTGATGGATAAATATTATTTTATAAATTATTCTCTGGTTTCAAAATTTGGGCCAGTCAGTTTTTATATTTTATTTGTATATTGTTGTCACAGTAACATTTTTATATTAATAAAGGCTTGTCTTGCATAAGCTTGAAAAAAAACACCTTTAATTTTATCTTCAGATAAAATGCAATGAATCAGCATACAAACTTTTTTTTATTACTCCAATGCACATACTACGTACACACGTTAAAAATAAAACCTGAAATGTGGGCAAACTAACTTTATTATAAATAATGTGAAATAGTGAATATGGGTAGAAATATTTGCAATAATATGAGACGCAGTAGTCACGTGACAGCGTGAAGAATCTTTACAGAATCACGTGATAAATAATTACATTCATATCATAGAAAAATGGTCTATAATACTTTGAATCTAAGTACTAGATAGGCTTGAAATAACATCGGCACTATATGATTTCACCTGCTTGATCTTGTTTGTCCCTATCCTTACAAACACCTTGTATATATTCCTTGCTTTCTGGGTTTTCTTACACAAATTTGCTTCTGTAATTCCTGGAAGATGATGAGAGACTTCACGGTATGCTTGACTCCTAGCTGTTGGGTCGGTAACTGATGAATCTTAAGATTTAATTTCCCTAACCCTATTTTTGAACCCTTCAGCATAATTATATCAACATAAAATTTCATCTTGATTTGCCTTTGTAATGCGCAATCCCGCACGAATTGCCTTTTGATATAATTGGGCTAAGCTTTATGATACAGATCCATCAGCATTCTCCTTCTCATCAACATTTTCAACTTTCTCTTTCTTGGCAGGCGTAGATAATTCTTGCAACAGGGCCTGGAATTTTTCTTGTTTACGAGTGATCCTTGGAGAGGTCTGTCTTCTTAATGAATTTCTTCTTGATTGAGATTCACTTTCTTGCACATTGGTGTTATCCCCGCTATTTACATTAGATTGATTCTCCAAGTTATTCTGTGTATTAATGGCGTGGATTTCATAATTAGAATTAGCTTGATTTTTCAGAGTTCTAGATATAGAAAAAAGATGAGAGTGAGAACAGTTATTGCATAAATATATACGAGAATGTTTGGAGGTGCTGTGTATGGATTTGCTCTGTTTACCTATTATCAACAGAATTAGACTGGTTATCATCATCATCCTCAATCATGATTGGATTTGTCACCTGATCCTGCATAGTGACTTGCTTCGACTGACTCCCTTGTCCAGCACGAGAGCCACCTTCTACCAATCCTAGCAAAGCTATAAGCTCCTTATAATCCTGTCCAGTGTCAGTTTATTTTTTCTAAAGATGATATTTTTCAGAGGCGAGTACTACCTCTTCTCTAGTCAACTCAATGATTACATTACACGAAGGGCATGTAAGAGGTGGTTTGGTTTCTGCTTGCATAATATACTTCTCAATACATAGGCAATGGAAAAGGTGCTCACAATCCATCACAACAAATGATTGAAATTGGAATTTTAGGATTACTCTTTGGCAAATACTGCAATGATTGATTTTCAAAATTCTGGTAGGAATAGTTGAAATCTCTTGATTTTGAAGATAATTTAATGCAAGTACTTCAAGTTGGGAAGACTCAGAAGTATTTGTTTGAATTTCTGAAGTACTAGTCGAAGGTTCACTGGTTATAGTGGCGCTCGAAGGTTCACTAGCCATAGTGATGAATTGTAAAGAGTGAAGTTGTGAAGTGCGAAGTGTGAAGTAATTTCTTCTACTTATATTACTTTCATCCCTATGATCAAAGATCTTTGAGGATAAGTTAAGATTTGTTTCACATCCTCCTATCTTGTTTTGCAAATATAGTAAGTTCAAAATTACTGAAATATCAATCTTGCAAGCAACGCATCTAACTTGTTTTCCCATACACTAAGTATCTGCCGTGATCGTTGTAAAACATGAATGTTTCTGGATCTTTGTTGACAATTCAACTTATCGATCAATGAATTACTTAAATTATCCCTTCTTGCAAATGCTAAACCTAAACTGAAAGTAAACTTACCCTTAGTAATTGTTAAATGTCTCATCCGGTGTTTTGCTAAGTAAGTTTCGTCTCCATTATTTTCACTGGCACTTTTTCACACTGAGGTACATAGTGAATATGCCCGTTCTATTTGCTTATTTACATAGTTGTATTTGCGGGTTGCAAATCAAAACCAGAAAAAAAAATAATGCGGAATACAGTATATATGCAATTCGCACATCATACAGCCCCCTATTCCTTCAGAGGCTTCTACGAAAAAGTTAAGGTGCAGTAATAAGCAGTAAAAGTTTTAATTCATATAGCAAATAAAATTTCAAATTAATGAAAAATCATATTTGCATTCTGATAAGATTTATTGCAATTTTACTAGGAAGTTAAAACACATGATAAAATCTAAACTACTGAGCATTTTGCGTAGAGTATAATAATTAAAACTTTGATTTATTGATACCGGTTTTGCTATTTTTAACTGGAAGGAAGAAATTAGGTTAATATCAGCAATTAATACGCATATTGATAAATATTTTTTTGTATACACACATTGAGGCTTCTTGATATACTCATACATAATTCCATTTTCTACGAACCATCCCAATCGATCTTTCCCTTTAATTGTATACTTTGATGCTTCTTCAGGTGAATCTCCAAGTGGCCATAACAATAAATTTTCATCATCCCACAGAAATACATGACCACAACAATCTAAAAAGATTACTCCACAGTTAGTCTCTCCAATAATAATTATATGATCGAAGCAGAATTCAGCAATACATTTTATATAATAAGTTAATTCTTTTGGGTCAACATCAAGAATTTTAAACTTAAACAAGGTTGCAATATGAGAGATATCTTCAAATTTATCAACTAATATGGATGTATCACTATGACACGATGCCGTTCTATTTGTTCTTTCATGTACTGGCACTTGAGACATGGATCCTTGATGCTTAATAATTGATGAACCTTCCTCGGTATAACAAGAGTGTGCGTGTACAGGGTGACAAGTTTTTGAGAGGGTTGTGGGTTTCCACGCATCGCCTCCCAAGAAACCGATTCTGAGCAATTTCCCAAATCGTGACTGCAATCCAGTAATTGTTCTTCGGTTAGGACATCCTCCACATTCAATGCCCACTTTAATATCTGCATATTCTCCATTCTCCACTCTATTAAGCATAGCGGACATGCTTATATCACCTTGCCGATTATTTGCTAATTACTAATTCTGGATTTTAAAACTTATTGTAAAATCACAAATATTTTTCAAATAATGTGGCAAAAAAATAATAGAAATCCAAGTAAAAATACTAAATTATCATATGACTTTAATTATGTAATTATTAGCACAATTTTAATAATATTATAAATATATTATTCATATATGATAATTCATTAATTATTGCCAATTATCAAATAAAAATTGAAGTGCGAAGATGAATATGCGATTGCGAAACTTAAGAATTTGCACAAATATTCCTTATATTATGTAGAATCTATAAAAAAAATAATGCAGAGATCTAATTTATAATGCAGGTTTTTTATTAGTAACATATTTAGTGAATAATTTCGTAAAATGAATAAATATATGTCAAATAATTATAAAAGCTAAAAAGGTTCTAATAAAATTTAATATACAATATATTAAAACTAAATTTAAGCTATTTGTGAAATTGAGCATATATTATTATGTAATTTTTTTTAGCAACGGTATTTATATTATGTGATATGATTGAATAAATGATTGGCAAATGATCACAAATATTGTGATAAAATAGGAATGTCCGCTATGCTGCTCTATTACCTGTTTCCTTATTTTCATATGACAACGAATCGGCGCATCCATCATAAATTTCACAACCATTCCTTTTCGTTTCAAAATCTCTTTCAAGTATGTTATATTCACAGTTGATAGGCGCAATTTTTGATCCAGTTGATCCAGTTGATTTAATTGATCTGGCTGAATTGTTCTCATACTTTCCGCTAGGAGTTCCTGATTTCTCATCAAATAATCTATTTGCGTCTCTAAATTCATCTTCCTTGAAGGTCAAAAAGCGTAGCTTCAGAGAAGAGCCCAGGCGTCCTAAAAAGTGATAATCAATATCAGATGAAATTTGTGCAAGATTATTGTTATTTCCTCTAAGCTGAGAGGTGTGATTATTTGCATAAAATACGTTTTTTTGAATTTGTTCAAGCATTTTTTGTATTCTCTCTCCTTACTTGAAGGGTTCTATAAATTTCGCAATTAACTCTCTCTGCCATTTCTCTTCCAAACTGCTTAACCAACTGTACGGACTTAAAAGAAATGCTGTGCAAAAATATAGGAAATATAAAATACTAAAACTTGTGAAACAAACTAAACGTACTCTTCTTGGCTTCAAGTCACCATATTTATAAACTGTGTCACAGAATAACAGGATTGACATACTTTAGGCGTTGATTGATAATCAATTTTTTGGTCTTATATGATGAGGATTTACAAATGTGAATCATACCATATGGCTGATTTGACACATTGTATGTGATAATTCAAAATATAGGATGTGCAATGAAATTTTATCAGGTGATAAATGTAATACATCACCATGACGTAAAAATAAACATGTTTTCCACCACAAATAGAGCATGGTAAGCTTCATGGTTGAGCGAATACGAAATTATAATTATCAATCCCTCAAACTATTTCAGAATTTCAAGTATGAGAAGTGCTCTAAGATGGATTTGATAATTAATTCTAGATCAGATTTGACTTCAAAGGTGATATGCTTAAAATCAAAGACTTGAGGTTTGTTAACATGCTTGTCATAGCTTTTGGTATCATGGTAGATTTTTTTTTCTGAGCTATATGAAGAAAAAAAGAGAATTTTTCTGATATCTTCTACGTATTTCAGGTGATCAATTTCCTGATTTTCATCTATGCTTTTACTGATACTATTGGGATACTATTTTGATACAAAGCTTAACCGAAAACTTGTATAAATTGGGTATGGGCTTTTTCCCATTCTTTCATAAGATCATCAAGCCATGCAGTGCTTGACTGGTGCTTTAGAATATCATGACGCAATAGCTCTTCACCGATCATCCTTTCACGATCTGTTAGAAATTTACGATATTTCCTAGGATCTTCTTCCTTCCCCTCTATTGCTCCACAATAAAATCACATATCAACCTCCAAAATACTGCAGAAGGATTTACCTGCCCATCTTTTCTTATCAGCCTCAGTAACGATCAAAAATTTCTCAGGATCGAGACTATATTCAATGGCATATTGATAAAAACATTCCATCTTATTTGGGTTAGTCCTAGGAATCAGTATTCGAGTTTTGTTTGACACGGTTTTCTTTGCAATAGGTTTTGATGGTATATTTACCTCATCTTTGGGTAAACTCTCTGGGTCGATTTCTTTGTCACCAGTGATCGCTTTAGAAATCACGTAGTCTATATAATATTTTGAATTTGAGTATTATTAAGGTTCGAGATTGCATTTGCACTATAGATAACTTGCTTTATCTTTTCCACGCCTACTGCGTTAAATAATTTATATAATTTCCTGACCCTAGATAGTTGCTAATGTAAATTAATATCACTAATATCTGGAAGTAGTTTTTTAACTTCTTGGTATACTTGTTGTTTCGCAGTATTGATTTTAACTTTGTTGATAGTACGAATTTCATTAATTCTTTTATCATAACTTTCTGCAAAGCTATACTAGTATAAGATCTCTTCATAACCAGAATGAACAGCTTTTCAAAACATATAGACTATACACTCGGCTATAACAGAAAATTGTTGTTTTTATTGATTACTGGTGGAGTAAGCAAAATTTCTGTATCTATACTAGCGGATGGAACAGATAATTGTTGCATCAAGTCACATTTTACTACCTGCTCGAAAGAAACAGTGAAATTGTCATCTTCAGGTAAATTCTTTTTGGAGGATAAGTCACAGTCCAACTGGTTATTCTCTATAAATTTGTCAATATTTTGATCATGAAAATTGTGAATTTTATTCACAAAATTGCTGAAAAGTTCTGATTTTTCTGAAATGCTATAATCCATTGGCTCATCTAAATTATCATCATTATTGGTTTCTGCTACGTACACAGGTTTGGGAGTGATGTCCTGGTTAGCTGACTTACGTTGATTTTTCTTTTTCTTATTGCGTAGCTTTATTTCACTTTTAACAATTTTCTCATGAGCCTCAAGCAAGAAACTATCCATATCTTTCTCTTTCAACGGTTTGCCGTTAAGGCGCTTGGCAGGTACCGTCACCACTTCTGGTACTGCAACTGAATTGAGGCTAGGTGAACTGTTGTTAGAAGAATTATCATTTGCCATTAAGGCGCTTTGCAGAGTCTGCTTCTATTTTACTTTCATGAGCCTATTTCTAAACTCAGCATTCTCAGATTTCAACTCCTCGATTATGGCCTTGAATTTGACATTTTCAGCATCACGCATCTCATTATATTTCCCATTCGCTCTTAGAACCTCCATACGCATGCGCTTAAGTTCAGCTATTTTAGCATCAGATATTGAGAGCTTGATTCTAAAATCATGGATCTCAGTATTCCCCTTCCTAAGCTCTGCATTCTTATTAGCCTCAAGTTCAGTGATGCGCTGTTTCAATAATACAAGCTCAGATGACATGATCTATATATTATAACTAATACACTGTACATAGATATTTAAAATAAAAAATATATCACATGATTTTGGCCAGGGCCTCTAGCTGAAAAATGCCAAGAAATTTTTTATTAATATATGCAAAAAATAAATATAAATATTCAGTTCATAGCTCAGGATACATATTATTTTTTGATAAATTTTCTATACTATTATCTGCGGACCAGCGCCTTGCAGCTGATTACTCCTTAATAAATTTTTTCGTCCTTGCTTTTTTACTATCCAGAGAATCATTAACTTTGACTCTATCTTTCAACAAGCTAACGATTACCTCCATAACCTTTTTAACACCATGGCGAAGTTTTACATCATCTTTCATTATTTTCTCGGTAAGTACTATGTGATAGTAGTCATCTTTCAAGCAATAAATCCTATCTGTTGTGTATATTGTACGTTAGATTAGAATAGGCGTAAATTTAAAATTGATTTACGTCAGATTGAAATTTGAGTCTGATGTGCGTTAAATCAATTTATCATTTGTGTGTCAAATTGAAATGCATATTTTATTATTTGTGCATCAAATTAAAATACATACTTTAAAATTTATAATATTAGCAATTTTAAAAATCTTTGTAATTATATGTAAATTCTAAAGTAATGTAATAAATTTATCTGGTACATATTATTAATTTTGAGTTTTGTTATTGCAAGATTTTCCACTATGACATTTACTTTCACATCTAGTACCAGATTTTTTACAGCGGCATTTATTTGTATTGCAGTTGCTTTTATACTTGCATATACTTCCTGTAAGTATACCAGTACTAGAACTCTGATTTCGTGCAGCTTCTCTAACAGATATATTATCTGTTGGAATATGATCTAATTCCGGATATTCTTTCACTCCAAATGGATCCAATTCACCTGCACAATATAAATTATTTAATATTCCACTAATACATCCAAGATAATATTTGAATGTATCATTATAATTTAACTTCTCTATAACTTTGCATAGAAGTACAGGTCGATTTGTACCAAATCAGTCAATTTTGGAATAAGAATCTTTACGTACTTCCTGATCTCATATTCTAGCTTATGCTTTGATTTTGCAATCATTGCAGAGGTCATTTTTGCGGTATAAATCTCTAAATTTTGACAAGCAAAGTCTCGTAATACTTGATATTCCCTATTAATTAATTTGTCAGATATTGTAGTGGTTGTAAAGAATGCTTTAAATGAAATTAAATTAAATATTAGTATTTATTATTATATAATTCTTTAAAATAATAAAAACTTATCTGCAAAATAGCTATTTAAATATAAAAAAATTACTAACTGCATTTTCATTCAAATTTAATTCTTAATTTAAGTTTGTTGAATTAATTTCATAAGTGGTATTGTCAATTAAATCATCTAAGTTATTTATAGATTCTTGAATACTTCCTTCAAATTCATTTGGAATTTCATCTTCAGAAAAAATATTATTTTGGAATTAGAGATGCGATCCGGATGAAATTTTACAATTCGTGATCCGCCCGGATCAATCCGGATTATCATAGGATTAAATCCGGATATCCGGATTAACTACAAATTTTTGGGTATCTCGGCAACCAACGATCGTACAGAGATGCACAATAGCTCATTTGAATCGTTGCAATGAGACGATTCTAATGAGCTATAGTACATCTCTGCACGATCACTGGATGCCGAGATAATTGCCAAAACGTGAAACATCGGCATTTTTATTTTACGATTATGCAAAATTTTACGTTTTGCCGAATAT
>QZLH01000998.1:0-47862 GCA_003833135.1 Oehlia diaphana | reverse complement strand
TGTTAAGTGTAATTTAATCAAAAAAAAGTTATTTATCTTTTTTTATTGATTAAGTTCGTAAAAAAAGTGTTATTTGGCTAAATAATCGGTTAAACGGTCGGTTAAACGGTCGGTCAAACGGTCGGTCAAACTGGTCAGTTAAACGGTCAGTCAGAAGCCTTTGATTGACCGATATCGGTCACGGTTATAACCGGTCATGACCGGTTAATGACCGTGACCGTTGCCATCCCTAGGACAGATAAAAATAAGTTTAGCAAGCAATAAACAGCACCTTTGCTTTAGCTGTTGCTGGGTATAATTAATAATTATAAATGTAATATAACAATAATTTAAAATAAGGATAAAACCTGTATAAGCAATATCTGAAGTAATAAGTACCAAACATCAGGATGGGAAGTATAAAGATTTATTGGAATATTTGTCAAAAAAGAATTCATAGTTTTAAGACATTGCACACAGATAGACTTTACTAAAAATGGCCAATTTTTTGAAATTATTTTGTAATAATTTTAATATACTACTAAAATACATTTAATACATCAAAATGTTTTATTATACTTTTATTATTATTTTGTAATTGTATTGTATCTAGGTCTATAAAATTAACTTTGATATTATTTTGATATTTTAAATTCAAAAATACCTTATGTATATTTTGATATATTTTAAAAATTTTATAAATAATTGCACAATTGTTTTAAAAGCCATTGTATCTAGTCTATAAAAATATTTCAAAAAATTAGCCATTTTTAGTAAAGGATGTTAATATGAAAATCAGATTTTAAAGACCTTGGAAATGGATAATAAATCAAATATTATAAATTTCCAGTAATCCAATTTGTAATAAAGAACCATTAGAAAATTCTTTAATCAATAAAAAATTAAAATATAAAGGCAAAACAACTTTAATATTAAAGTCATAAATAAAGTTGACTAAAATATAGTTTGGCAAATAATAGGAAAAAAAAGAATTATAAATAATGGTTGGCAAATTTTAGGAAAACTATTTGATGTGTATCAGTACTGTATTTGTAAAACTATGGCAAATAAGATGTAAAAATTGGCGTGGGTTTGTAATAAAAAATGGCTTAGTAAAAATAGATAAAAATATGATGCATTGCTGAGATCTTATAAAATTTGTGTAAAAAGAATTATGATTACATAAATTTGTAATATTTTTAATATATTTCACAAGTAATTTAGAGAATCTTTTAAATATCTTTTAAATATATAAAAAATATCTTAGATTTTCATACATCACATATTATTTAGTGTTTAATACTGATATAATTAAAGAAGCAACAAATCCAAATATTCAATTTCAATTATTATTTTTTATATAATATCAAATTTGCAATATAACTTTTTATATACAATTAACAATTATAAAAAATTTTAGTGCATATTTTTTGTGACAAATTAGAAACTACATTGAAATCTTATGCAACTGCATTTTGCATGTGATGTGAAGGACTACTGTAATACTGTTTACCAAAACAATTTTTGTTTTTCCTAAGCCCAATAATAAAGGTATATATACTAAGTCTAATAAGCCCAACTAAGCCCAATTAAAACAATTAAGTTATACAAAATAATTTTATTTTTCTAAGCCTAATAATAACAGTATAAGTTTAATAAGCCTCAACTAATAATAAGTAAGACAATTAAGTTATACCAAAATAATTTTGTTTTTTTCTAAGCCCAATAATAAAGGTATAAGCCTAATAAGTCCCAAATAATAAGTAAGTCCAACTAAGCCTAATTAAACAATGAAGTTGAACTAAGCCAACTGAAACCAAGTCAAACTAAGCCTTAAATTAAATGGACACATGATAATAATAATTAAATATAAAAGCTAATAATCTATCAATATTCTTATTTTGAGTTTTCTCATTCTTAGAATTTTAATATATTATCTTTATAAAATTTTTTTCATTAGTAAAACAATCTGGTTGCAATTAGTATATCATAATACTGGGATAACCAAATACTTTATTTCATAATCACAAACTTTAAAGATGGGATCAATAATATTTATAAAAAAATTTTGAATTTAAAGGCTATTCTATATAATATACTGTACATGCTTGATTTTCTATATATAAGTGTACAGTAACAACCATATTAAATACCAATTTCTGATTCAATTCCTGATGAATCTGTAATGTACCTCTATATTACTGAATTTATCTTTCACCAATCATCTTAGCTGTTTATTAGGAAGAGCTTTAATACATATATTCAAAAATATTAATACTCTGTCTTGTACTATATTATAGTACTGTTAGTGCTATATTACTAGATGATAATCAGCCTAATTAATGGTATCATTCTTCATTAAATGATATGGTTATATACTAATAATAATTTTAGACCATATTAAAGTAATAAATTGTAGCACATAGAATGAACTACCAATTATTTTTACAACCACATCACTTAGTAATCATTCTCAAATAATACACATATTTACCTAATACTAATTTACATCCATCTAGTAGCATTACCTCCTTATAAATTTTAATACAACTAATGAAGATTTTCATTATTCTTTGGCTGGATTTTTAACTGATCCTAATAATAAAGAATTTCCAATACCATTTCATGATAAAAAATATTGAACCATTATTATTTCCTGATATTTTCCATATGGTAAAGACTTTTATATAATCATGATGCATAAAATGCCTTTATTTAAAAAGGCTTATAAAAAAATGGGAACTCAAAGATAATATTCTGCTGCAATCAATTATCATCTGCAAACATTTGAAATTTTAACTAAAAATGAAGATACTAAATGGTACTTTAAAGATATTTTAGACAATTATACAAAATCATTATTACTTTATCCTAATTCTAAATAGCATTATTATAGTATTGACCTCATTATATTTCTTTGCAAAAACTTTTAAAATCGAAACCATATCGTAACTATATCAAAATTTTATCATAGAATTTATCATAAAGATTTAATACTATATTGTGACCAAATCTTTATTATAAGTTTACACAGATCGTATATATAAAGTTGATGCATATTAAGGAAATCGTCAACTAACTTAACCGGCTTATGAAAAAATAGTATTGAAATCGAAAACATATAGTAATTGTATATTTAAATTATATTAAATGCATGTTTAAATTATAGTAAACAAATATTAAGTTGCAGTAAAGTTATAGTTTATTTATTTTAAAGTTGATGTACTATAATATAAAAACTTATTTTAGAAATATTAAATTGTTCTATCCTAAATCTAATTATACGAATAATTCTAATCTATAAATAAAACTAAATTGTTCAATAAACATAGATATAATTTAATATAACATTAAATGTCCTCTTAACTCTATTAATAACATTTTTTTCAAATTTTTTTAAAAAAATAAATAAGTATTATTACTTATTAAAATTCCTTTTAAAAAGAAAGTCTTTGAATATGTTCTGAAACACACTTCTGGGGTTTCGGTAACAAAGGCGGGCTGGTGTCTTATGAAAGAGATGAACAAAAATGGTATTAAAACATCTTTTAAATTTAGTTTCAAAATTATTTTAAAACTCACATTTAATTCTATCGTGAAGTTCTAAGATTTTTGCTTCTCACTTTATTAATTTTTTGTGAAACAATGTGATTTCCAACATTGTATTCCCTAGTCATTGGTGAAATGATTGTTAGAGAAGTAGCCGTTCTCCTTTTTTAATAAGGATAAGTGGTGAATATTTCCTATAATAACAATTAATTATTGGATCCCCATATTCCCATAAAGGAGATATTCGTAAGGATTCGTTTAAATACCTTCCAAAGTTTAAAAAAACTAAATAAAACTAAGTTTCGTAATGAACTCAATCTTCCAGTAGTCAGGACTTAAATCCTACAAAAAAGAAAATAGAGGAACATCAACAATACGTTTTCTTTTTTTTAAAATCAAAAAAGCAAAGTTTATGATGAAACTTACTCTGTCTTTTCCGATGACCTAGTTTGCCTGAATATACAAAAAAGAAAGTTTAAAAATTTTGAAACACTAAACATATGAGCCAGAACCTATATAGCAGGAAAATACGTTAATAAAATATTTTAAGGTCTGCATCTGCAAATAATTTTGAAAACTTCTGTCCAAGCTGGAGTCAAAGTTCTTACGAAAAAGAAAAAAAGTTAAAATCCATTCTTTTTAAAGGTTCAAAATTTTTTTTTCAAAACTTATCTGTCCTACGTGTCTAAAAGAAAAAGTTGCAATGCTAATGAATATTTTATTAAAATAGTTAGCTCAAAGAAAACCTACTCACCAAATTCAAACATGTATATAGTAATCTGAAGAAATGGCTGTCTAAAAAAAGGAAACAAACCATTAGAAAACATTTTGTTAAGAGAAACAAATTAACTGATTATTCACCAAGAATTTATGCGTCTAATGTCTAACTATCGCTCAAGTCATACTTGAAATACTGAAAGATAGATTACTGAATTCAGTCTTCAATAGTACAATGCAAAGGTATCATATGGAAGGTACTCATCTTTAATCCAATTAACAGGGACTTGGTTTAATTCAACTCTCACGACACCTTACAAAATCTCTAAGCTTAGAAAAGATATCTCATCAATATCTAAAAGAAAAAAAGAAAAACAAAATCATTTAAAAAAAACCTCTAATCAAAATCTCATCCCCCATCTAGAAAAGTCAACTAAAACAAAAGAATTAAATTTATAACCATATACCCTGATTTTCTTTCCCATGTGTCCAGCCCATCTAAAAAAAAAAAGATAAAATTGAAGTTAATGCATGTTTTATTAGAATAAATAAACTAAAACAGAGAAAAAAACTTACCAAAAATAAAATCCCACACGTCTAAAGAGAGCCGAAGAACTACCTGAAAAAAAATGAACTGTTAGTGACCATTTGTTCAAATAAATTAAAGAAAAAAAAATTTTTTCTAAAACTTATGAGATGTCATATAGGAGACCGCCTAAAGAAAAAAAAATTGAAATAACATTTTATTATCGTTATAGAATTTGATTAAGAAGAAAAGGATGAAGGAAGAAAAACAAATATTTTTTTTTTTATAAAACAGTTTTTTTAACAGAAAATTTTTTTTTTTAAAAAAAGGATATAAACAATGAAGGGAAGAAATGAAAAGAAAAATGAAGCAAAGAAATGGGGGAAATGAAAGGTAAAGGGCAAAAGGAAAAATTTTCATTGGAAAAAAAGTTTAAAAGTTACAAATAGTTTATTTTTATATTAATGATCGCAAGTTAAAAAAATTTTAGATCAAACTATCAAACTATAATTATTCTATAATGTCACATGTATCACATGATACATAGGGTTTTTCCAAATTATAATACAGGTATAAAAAATAAATTGGCAGATTCATCACTAAATAACGTTTAATACATCTAAGAAATATCTTAGATTAATTTTCACTGCTATTTCTCGATGTTATTTACCACCTATTTACCATCTATTTACCACCTATTTAATAGCATTTTACAACTTCGTAAAGATATGTTATTGACAATTTCATGAGATAGTTTGATACCATGTCGCCACATGTTGGATAATAGATCATTGTAATTTGATGGCGATTTCTTAACTGCATGGTAACAAATCATGGGTTTCTGCAAAGTTACTTATCACTTAAAAGTTAAGAATTCATCAGAATAGAACTAAAATATTATATCAACATAGTCCTTTTTTATTTCACATCAATTAACAACTGCAGATTTTATTACTAATAGTATTTATACTGAATATCCTATTATTAATGAAACTAAAACAACAACTGTAGCTTCTTATATTAGAACAGAAGTTTCTTATTTTTGTCAAAAGGAACATCACATTAATACAATGATTGTTCAAGGATTTAGTCTTCCACAGATTTCTTATACTGTGATTATAGCTGAAATTTATTGGTTGCTTATTGGTAAATTTAGTGTTCGATTCATGACACGGTGTGACCCTGATTGTTCCCGAGTAATAAAAACGTATTTTGCGAATAACTTTTGATCTAGCGATCTGATTTCGACGATCTTTTTTTATTTTGATCAGGGCAATGAGACCTATCGATTAAAAAAAAGATCATCGAATTTGGATCACTAGATCCTGAGATAATAATTTTTGGAAGTCGAATCGAGTCTGAATCGAGTCTGAATCGAATCGAATTTCAAAGGAGAAATTTGATTCGTGTGGAACACTATTGGTAATCTTGCTCAACTTTCACATGTTAATGAGCAGCAGGTTTTTATACTCCAGAATGATAATTTTTATAGCGAAAAATTCTCCTCTAATACAATCTACTTCTGGATTTAAAAAATTTATTATGAATTTGAATCAATATCATAGTGCAAGAGATATTTAGTTGGAAATTACAAATACTACAAAATGATTAGGTTAACCTAAACTGATAGTTTATGAACATACATAATATAACATCCAATCTGTAAAGGTCACAGTTAGTGGACCATATATCTATATTAGAAAGTTGTTAGAAAAGTTAAGTACTTCAACAAAGGAAGAGTTTGAAACTAAATTGATAATCAAAATAACAAGGATTTTTTAAAAATTTATAATTTAGAGGAGGAAGTAGAGAAAGATTAAAAATGAAATGTGTTAAATTTGTTTTATATTTATGCTCATGTGTAAGGCAAGAGTTTTTTTTCCTTTTTTAACTATTTCTCACAAATGAGAAAATGGTATAATATATTATAAGAAGTTCAATTTGGAAGTATAAGTTTATGAACAAAAAGATTGATTAAGAAAAAAGTATTAGCTATTTGTTTAGGATTTAACTCTGCTAATAGCCAATTCTTTTGCCCTTGGTGTACAATATCCAAAAAACAAGTTACAGATGTTAATCAAGAATGGCCAATATCGAAAAAGATGGATGAATTAAATATAAATTGCAATGCATATAATAGTCATCACTCCCCACCATTATTCAACATGATTCCAGCAAAATAATTTAGCATCAATTAATATAAAAAACCAAAGGACCAATTAAATATCATCCTTATTCTATTTCTAATAATAAAAGAAATGCAGGAAAAATGATAATAATATCACTTGTATTAATGGATTTTGATATGAAGCTGATTCAATTAATAACTTAATATGCAGATATTTTCCTATTCTTAATGATATTTCTTCAAGAACTTTAATATCAATAGCTGGTGATTACATCAATTATACACACTGCATGCCAAAAGAATATGACAAGCAATTTAGACATTACACTAATCTTCTAACTGAATTAATAATAAGAGAAGGAGCAAATTTTATGCTTTAACAAATAAGTTATTTAGTGAACCAGTTGAAGAACTTTGCAATGATCAATTGGTGTGATCACTAAATTAATATTTGAAAGAAAATGAAAACTCTAATAATCTCACCTGGAAAGACAAATACGAATTGGCATACCAGTTGACATGTGCTGTGTTATTATTACATGATAAAGGAATTGTGCATCGTGGTTTGGTAATATATTTAATTGTTAAAATTTTTAAAAAATAAACCCTAACTAAAAATTCTTCTTTTTTTAGTACCTTGGTAATATTTTTGTTCATCAGAATACTATCAAATTAGAAAATTTTGAATTATTAAGCAGAATCAAAAGAATATCTAAGAGGCAATCGGGTTCATTCAATAAAGTCCTTCATATTGATCCAAAAAGGTTAAATGAGAGTAATAAGTTACAATTGTGCTCATCAAGTGAAAAGGACAATGTATACGGTATTGGGAGTGCTTTTATGGAGTTATCAAGAAGTCAACTATCATTTAAAGATGAGTCACTATAGATGGTAATTTAATTAAGAAAATTTTGCAAGGTTATAGAGAAACGGGTTTTAGATAGTGCTTTTGCTGATTGTTCTAATCTATATACCGGAATAATTTTTAATATTTTATTAATGTATTGTCAGTTATACAAAATTAAATTTTTATTCTACATTATGATTAGAATGTTGGAAGAACAAACCAAAAAATCGACCAACAATGAATCAAGTGGTTGATAAATTAAAAGAATTATTATAAGTACAAATAATTGCCAAATTATTTATCACTCAAATTATTATGATGAATTGGATATATATAGCGAGTGAAATCTTACGCGCGCACAATGTAAAGTCATTTTTTTTCCATAGTGAAGATACAATTATTTTAATATATTATTTTCCTTGGTTTTTTTACATATATTATAGTGATTATTATTAAAAATATTGGGTTATCACAGTTTTTATATTTGTGAATAATCGTCAACTATGCAATTTTCATTAAATTTCGCTCCAGATATAAAATGCTAAAAAAGTAAAAATTGTGCCAATCTTAAACGATTTGACAATTAAATACTAATTAATAAATATTTTTTTAGTAATTTGAAGTTGGTTTATTATTACTATAAGCCATTTGTTGATATTTAAATATAATAACATAATAAAAAGTTATCATAATTCGCATGTAAAAGTGGAATCTGACGCGCGTGAAATGTAAAGTTATTTTTTTCAATATAAAGGTATAATTATTTTAGCATATTATTTTTCCTTTGGCTTTTTTACATATATATGATTGAATTATATATAATGAGTTACTCCCTTCTCTAGTATAATGTAGTTTTCTCACAATTGTGCGATTTTTACTTAAATTTGATCGTTAATTAACCGGATCGGTAATTAAAAACTTTAGATTATAGAAAAATAAAACCATTCCAACTTTGATTGTTTGTTTAACATCCAGATTTTCTGAAAAGTTCGAGGGGGTTTTCATTAAACAAACTAAATGAAATAAATATAATAAAACATTTAGGAATTTTGAGAAAATTCAGAAAATTTCAGAAATTGTAAATATTTGGTCGCTGTAGATAACCTTTATCTTCAAGACTTAGTTGATTATTTACAAAGATATTTAATTGAAAATAAGTCAGAGTGGGTAGAACAACATTTTGAGTTTACTCAACGAATTAGTTCGCAATCTACTAATTTATTAGATCTTCAGCAAATTTTAATGGCCCAATCCCCTGATAAAATACTTAAATCATTTGATTTTATTTCACTTTCTAAAAAGTCATTAATTTCGCTTATTAAAAGAGATGATTTGCAAATGGAAGAAGTTGAAATTTAGGAGCATGTATTAAAATGAGATCTTGCAAAAATCCAAATCTCATTCCAGATCCTAAAACTTGGTCAGATGATGACTGATTTGCCTTTAATTAGATTTTTTAATTTAACATCCAGGGAATTCTTATAAAAAATTCGACCATGTCATAAACTCTTAAATCAACAACTCCCCGAATAATTGATAAATTCTTATTTAGTGTTTCAAATGATCACATTTTACGTCCAAGAAAAACTAAGATTAAAGAAATTAAAATTGTTGATTCACAAATCATTGATTCAAAAATTATTGATTCTAATATTTTTTCAACCGCTTCAAATGGGTTGATAAAATGGCTATTAATGATGATAATTATAAGAAACCGTATTTATCATACAAATTTAAACTATTCTTAAGAGGAAACCGGGATGGATTTACTCCAAAAGAATTTTACGAATTATGTGATGGAAAACCTAATACTGTTAAATTTATTAATGTAAATGGAACTGAAGAAATTCTTGGTGGACATAATCCTTTAGAATAGGAAACTGATGGCAATTTGTGTAAAACTAATGATGGTTTTTTTTTCTTTTAAAAATAAGTATCATATTAAAGATGCAATTTTAAGTAATGCAATAGATGCAGAACGTGCGTTAGATTATGGCGGTATAAGTGGTCAAAAAATTTGGGCACGATCTCAACATATCAACCTATAGCAATAAAAGCAATAGATCAAATGACGTATCTAAATTTTTTAATGTAACTTATTGTAAATAAGTGCATTACAAAAGAAATATTAGAAATACTGATTATTATTTTTCAATGGAAGATTATGAAGTATTTCAATACATGATAAGATAAGTGTAATAGTAATAATGTAATTATTGTCAAATAAATAGATGGTTTTACGAGTTTTATTCATACGTAAATAAGATTTATTTTATTTTTTATATCAAGTTAAGATAAATAAAATCTTGCTTAACGATTATTGGTTGTTTTTGTTTTATTTGTTAAAGGTAAAACCAAATTCTCATTAACAAGATATGATAATAATGATATAATTCAGGGAAATTTTAGTATAATTCTTTAATATTAAAAGCCCGTCAGAGTGTAAAACTCGGATTTTATTAATTTTATTTGTTTTATTTGGCAAAATTTTCTATTAAATTCCGGCCGAAATTTAACTTCTAATCCTCTATTCAGTTCAATGTTACAGTAATTTAACTGAACATTTCAAATATCTTTTACGGTTTAGGATAATGACGTAGTCCTCAATTGAACCATCACGTGACAGACACTTTTTTATTTCTACGCCTGATCTATTCCATATTTATCATGGTTAGAATTATTTGATTTATTTGATTAGTTGTCGGGATTATGTGTACGTTCACCAAAAGAGGGTGGAGTGCGTTAAACAAACAATCAAGTTACCATAGAACAGCCTAATAAATGCTCTTGGTTCGACCTCCACCGAGTTCACGGGATATAACAGCGGCGGCTTTAATATTAAAAAAAAAAAGCCACAAAAATTAAAAAAATAGTGATAAACCGCAGGTTGTGCAGATTGGCAACAATTTAACGTAAATGGGTTAGTTTACTACGAAACAATTATATATTTTCTCACAATAAAAACCTTATTCTTTTAAAAAAATGTCTACTCAATTTTTTACGAAATTAAGTCAAAATTACCTTGAATTATTGAAAGATGATAAATATTATGATACAACAATTGAAGTTGGTGAAGACCCTAACGTAAAAATATTTCGTGCTCACATGAATATTTTATGTTACCGTTCTCCATATTTTCGACGAATTTTAGCTTCCAATAAAAGGAACAATTATAATGATTTAGTACATATTAAACTATCAAATATTTCATCGGAAATATTTCAAATAATTTTAGAGTAAGTTATATAACAAGTTAAATAATAGTTATTGGTTATAACTGATAATATAATAGTATTTATTAAATTTTTGTAATATAGGTATATTTATGGCGGTATTCTTCCGTTAAATATGAACGATACTTCTGACTTTCTCAAAGTTTTGGTCGCTGCAGATAACTTTCATCTTCAAGAATTAGTTGATTATTTACAACAATATTTAATTGAAAAAAAGCCTGAGTACATAGAACATCATTTTGAGTTTGCTCAACAAATTAGTTCGCAATCTAATAATTTATTAGAACTTCACGAATTTTGTACAAATTTAATGGCTCAATTTCCTGATAAAATATTTAATTCAATTGATTTTATTTCACTTTCAGAAAAGTCATTAATTTCGCTCATTAAAAGAGATGATTTACAAACGAAAGAAGTTGAAATTTGGGAGCATGTATTAAAATGGGGTCTTGCAAAAAATCCAAATCTTATTCCAGATCCTAAAACTTGGTCAGATGATGATTTTAAAACAATGAAAAATATCTTACGACACTGCTTGCCTTTAATTAGATTTTATTGCTTATCGTCCAGGGAATTTTCACAAAAAGTTCGTCCATATCAAAAACTCTTAGGTCAACGATTATATGAAGAATTGTCAAATTCTCATTTGGTTCCTGGTAATGTGTCAAATGACAACATTTTAAGTTCAAGAATAATTTCACAAATTATTGATATTAATATTATTTCAACTGTTTCAAAATGGATTGATAAAGTGATTATTAATGATGATAATTATATTGAATCATATTTACCATATAAATTTGATTTATTATTAAGAGGAAGTCGAGATGGATTTACACCTAAAAAATTTCACGAATTATGTGATGGTAAACCTAAAACTGTTACATTTATTAAAGTGGAAGAAACTGGAGAAATTCTTGGTGGATATAATCCTCTAGAATGGGAATCTTCTGATTCATGGACCAAAACTGAAGATAGTTTTATTTTTTCATTTAAAAATATGGATATTAATAATGCAATTTTAAGTAATGTAAAAAATGCAAATTGTGCTTTAGATAATAGCATTAAATGTGGTCCACAGTTTGGATATGATCTCAACATAAATTCTTATAAAAATTTAGATTTAGATGATGTATCTACAGACTTCAATGTAATTTATTGTAGTAAAGAGCATTACGAAAAAAGGATAAGAGATACTGAGGCTGATTTTCCAATAGGAGATTATGAAGTATTTCAAATCATTAGGGGATAAATGTAATTATCGCCAAACAATGATTTGAAGTAAAAACCATATATTAATATTAATATTTATGACAATATTAAAAATTTTGCAACAATTTTTTAGTACCATGATCAATTTTATTTTGTAAATATAAATAAATATCATGAAAATTATTTTTATATTTTTCAGAACCCTTGGGAGAGATGACCCGTCTGGAAAAAGTAATGAAATATTAAATGGGATGATATTTTTGCAAGCATATATAAAGTTCAAAAGAGAAAAAAAAATGATGAATTTTAAATAACTGATAATTAAAAATAAGCATAGATCAGTGTTGGCAAATTTCGAGGTCATTTCACTTTTTTGAAATGACCTTAGGTCATTTCGTATATGATCACGTGATATATTCATAGTAAAATCATGACGTAATCAGGTTGTTTAAGGTCATTTGCCAACACTGGCATAGATTGATATGACAAAAATATATTGGTCACATAGAAATAAATACATAATATATTACGTTGTTATACTTTTTTTTGCATTAAATAACAGCATAAGCTATTTATTTAATAAGTTATATTACTACTATTTTCGATTAAAATAAAAAAACCTATTTTAGCACATAATTCTATTTTCACTAAAATAATCTATAGATTTTTCTATTCATCCATGCTTATTTTATAATATGTTTTATCATTTTTATGTACTGTACATAATTTGTATATTGATCAAAAAAACATTAGTCCTAATGTAAAACAATGGGTCACTGCTACAAAAAAAAAAAGCCAACAACAATAAAAAGAATTATGAGAAATACTTAAATAAATGCTTCTTTGCATTTTTTAAATATGAAATTTTTTTGATAAATGGAATCTGAACATAAAGTTCGTCATGTCATGTTACCAAAAATTTTTTGGTTAGTAAGTAGTACCACTACTTGATGTTTCACATATTAGATCTTACATAATAATTATATAAGATTTTCATGATTATTTTCATATATTAACTTTTTAGGAACTTTATAAATGTCGAGTTTAAAAATAGACAATTCTATTATTTTAATTAGTGCATTGTAGAGGGGACCGGAACCCAACCGGCCCGGCCCGGATCCGGTTTGGGCCGGCAAACTTTCTTTCAAAATTCACCCGGCACATGATTTTCGTTAAACCCGGATTTTCGTAGTTCTGGCCAAAATCGTTTTAATTCAGGCCAAATTAAACTAGCCAAATTAAGTTGGCCGATTTTTTGGTTGCCTTAATCCCTAACAGGGTGTTCTAAATTGTTCAATGGAATATTTTTTTTTTAATGTATAATTTAATTATTTATATATTGTATTTTTTTTTTTTAATTATTTAGATTTTTTCGTACTAAAATGATCAACATACAATTACGAAAGATTTTTTTTTTTAAATAAAGTTAGATAATAATTATTTGGGAAAAATTCTCATATTAATATTAGTATGATATTTAATAAAAAAAAACTTAGATAATCATTTAGGAATAGATTCTCATATTTAAATAAGTTTTATTGTGTTTTGTGACGAATAAGTTTTTACCTACTCGAAAAAAACGTCCCTCAGATAAATATAAAAACGATTGTGATGAATAAAATGCAGTCACGTGTTTTAATAGTTTGTTAAAAATTTTTATAAATCATTTTAGTATGACTCCAAACGAAAAAAGATGTTGAACAATTATAATTATATGATCTATGTCATTTGTTTTTTATTTAATAAAAAAATCTTAGTTAATTATTTATTATTAATTTTGAGAAAAAATTCTCATATATTGTATATATTTAATTGTTTAGATTATTTAAAAAAAAATCTTTCGTAACTGTATATTGATCATGTGACTTCTGACGAAAAAAAAAGATTTTAAATTAATTATAATTATACCTTTTATTTTATTTAGTAAAGAAAATAATTATTCATTATTAATTTTAATAAAAAAATTCGAAAAATTTATTGTGTTTTTTTTTTATAAAAAATATATATATAATGGATGATAAAATTCTCTGTTGTCAAAATATTTTTCTTATTTAATACAATTATATAGAGCTATTAAATAATACCAACCGGCAATATCATGCAATTCAGCTTTTAAAGCTCAATATAGTGCATATTTTATCGAATTTAAGAAATTAAACTGATCGGATAAAAACCAGTTTGAGTTTAATATTTCTCGTCACCCGGAAGAAAGACCATTTATTCCTGTATGGCAAGTCATTATTGGCGTGTATTTTGTGCAATTTGGCTAAATGAATTTCCGTTTTGCCTGAAAAATGACTAATTATTATTAAACATCCCAAAAAAGTTCTTGAAGCTAAAGGCAGCTCTTTTGTTGTTTTGTCGAATTATCCAACATACTAAGAAATACGATACCGTAAAGTGTTATATAATTTTCTGATATAAATATAATGTAATGTGATTATTGTTTATTAATTAGTTGGTTTTTTTCTCTGTGTTAAAGGTTGATATGCAAACTCTGGTATTTTAATAGTGAATATGTCGCTTGGAGGTAAGAATAATGTAGAAATCCAAATCTTTTAATTTCTGAATCAAAGTAATAATCAAGGAAAATTCGAATTATGGTGAGTCATTTAGTAAAATATCTTTTTATTGTCTCTAATTCCACAAATTAAATTATTTTAATTTTCACAAAGGTACGATAATTATTCAATACCGGAAGGATACTGAACCTTCTCGTGGTCAAGAATGGGAATAAGCTATGAGGACAAATCTGTCTACTTTGAAATTTAATAGAAATTTTGTTCTTGATGTTACAATAATTTTTTTTAAAACTTGCGGGTAAAAAAAGATAATCATACTAACATCATCTTGTGAGAAAAGTGTGGTACTAAGCATCAACAATTCATTTTGCAAAAGTGTAATGATGATTTAACAATTATTGAAAATGCAAAAACGAACATTATTGACAATTCACTGAATTTTCTTGAATTTTGGATGATGACGAGTATTATGATATAAAAATTGAAGTCGGTCATTTTAAATTACCGTTCTCCTTATCTGCGAAGAAAGTTATCGACTAATATAAAAAATAATGTTGGAACTTTTGCGCGTACTGAACTGTCTAATATTTTATCAGAAATAATTTTAAGGAAAAATTAATTGAATCAATGCATTATTAATTTAATTTTATCATTACATTTTCAATCTCAAAATATTGTATTTTTATTTTTTAGATATATTTATGGCGGAATCTTTAATAGAAATTGTTCTATTAGATATAATTAAATCACTGATGACCGCAAATGAATTAAGAATTACCTAACTCTATAAAAATTTTTCAGAAAAATGATCACAAGTCTGAGTTTCTAACTAGAAAATGTAGAAAATGATCATTTATCGGAGTTTTAACTAGAATTTTTTTTTTTAGGCTATATTCAATCCTTTTTAATTGAAATCAAAGCAAAGTGAATGGGACAAAATTTTGTTTTATTATATTTTGAAAGTTTAAAAAAACGAAGTTTTATTCGATAATATGTTACTATTTAGTACACGTATTGCTAATTATTTATTTCACTAAAAATTGTGATTGAGCGCCCTTGAAATTGTGAATTTTATAGCATAAATAGGAATATATTAAAAATAGAAAATATAAATAAAAAATGAAAAATGGAAAATAGAAAATAGTCAAAAGAACACAATTTCTGATATCATTTATAGGACAATACGCAGTATTAATTGCTTTACTACTGTTACTAAAAAATCCAAATTCATTAAAATTTAATTTAGTATTATTTATTCCATGGAGGATAGGAATAATAGCAAAGATTTCCGAAAAATAAATTATTTGTTACAAAATAAATTTAAATTCCTGTATAATCTTGTTATTTCAAAAAAAAATTTCGGTACATTAAAAATTTATTATGATTTATATCTATTTTTATAATCATCATAATTTTTAGATGCTGACAAAATTATAACAGTGGTATATATCACAATGTCGTAACTGTAAAAAAACTTATGGCATTACGGCACGTGATATGGAGCCATAATTAATTTTGCAGCCGTGGCGCAATCGGTATTATAATTTTAACAGCACCCTCGTTAAATAAAGAATATAAGCTTTATCAACTTTGTTCTAATAAATCATGTGATATAACAAAAACAATACGTAACATGTTTCTTATATTATGTAAGCAGATATGTAAGTAAAGGCTTATAATAAATTTAGAATAAAAAATCAATAATAAGTTATTTATATAAAATATGCAGGCTTATTCCTATGGCTTAGTTAGTCCCAAAGTTGAACAAATTGTTTCAAGGCTTAGTTTTGAAAAGCCTTTCAATTATTTTTAATTTATCATCAACAATTAATATCTTATTCCTGATTTTCAACAAGAATTAATATAGTAAAATAAGAGGCTTTTGAGGTTTGTCATGATATTTAATTTAGAACAAAGTAAATTAGAAGGTTATTGTGAAAAAACAATCAAATTTGGTATTATATAACATCTGTGACATTTACTGACAGTTAATTATATAACTTTTTCTTTTCTTTTGAAGTTTATTACTTATGTGGCTTTAATATCAGTAATGATTATTTAATTCTGGTTTGCAATATTAAGATAATTTCGGCCAAACTCTAATAACTGAAAGTATATTAGTATAGTACAAATTATTACTTAGTTTTTTGAACATATCTTAATAATTAACAATAAAACTTGATCTTTTCTTGTATTTATGTCCATTTCTAATTAAGAATGTATAATACAAATCTTTATATAAAGAAATAATGTATGTATATATTTACTTTCATTCTTTAATATATTACTACATTATTATATAATTTTAATAAACTTGTTTTGACATAAGATATCATACTCATTTCTGCTAAGTGGATTGAAGTTGTGTGGCTGTGTTTTAGGCTTTGATATTATCATGTGATAAAATTCTGATTTAAAGAATAAATAAATAGATTCAAAATTTATTAATCTGATCATCTTTTCCCCCTTTTTCTTTTTCTGCTTAGAATATTTTTTTTACAATTATATTAATTTTTCATAGGCAAACTCAGAAATTTTTACTAAGGACCAATCCTGTAATAATTTTATTAATCATTATATGCAATATTGTCATGTGGCTGCATAATGCTTTTAGTAATAATAAACCAATAATTTGATAATTAATGATCTATAAATCTTTAAGTGGATGACAGTTAAGAAAAGCTAGTATTTAAATAATGCAAAGAGAAAAATCATAAACTGATATTACAAATCCAAATCTATCAATAAACAATAAAACAATTATAGACTTACAAATGAATAAAATGATAATAACTAGGAGTATACATAAAGGACAATACAGGATCAGAATGAACAGAATTAATACTCATCATTTTTATCTGACATTAATACTATATGATTTATATGAACTTTTATATCAAAGAAAAGATTATTAGTAAATACCATCTCCAATATGAACCATTGAACCATCTATTTTCCAATACTTGTCAATATTCATCACTTATCTATACATTTTTTATTGATTTTGACATAAAAATAAATAAGTGAAATAACTAATTTGATTAACTTATATTCAGTCAATATAATACGTCTAAATTATTTAAATAGTTGATTACTTTTAATTTCTTAAATATGTCTTTTTTTTGATTATATATACAAATCTTCTTAACAACTAAATACACTTGTTCTAATCTTATTATGATAAAATATATAATTTACTGTATATATCCAATGCAGTTCAAATATATTATTACAAACATATTAGATCAATAAAGATTAATTGTTGAATCATGTAAATTTGGTCTTTTTATCTTATAAAAAACAAACTGATTTTGTATGTAAAGGATATACATATTTGAACTATGTCTGCATGCATTCATAAAGTTATTATAGCAGCATTGCCCAATATCAGTTAGAGGGTAAATTATTTATTTCAAAATGTTAGAAAAAAATAAAAAATACAAAACACTCAATGGGCTTAATGTGTTTATAGTACAAATGGTTAGTAGGAAAATTCTGAGTGAAAAAATTAGTTTGACTGGAACCTAATATTCTAATACAAATATATTTATGGTATTTCAATTAAACAAAATATTTATTTAAAAAGTTAAACCAGAAGGAACAAATTTATAGGATCCTATCACTTTATTGTTCGTAACTTTGAAAAATTTTTAAATTTAGACAAAAATTCAAAATATAATAAATTAGAAGTAGATTGGTCACAATCACTTTTGAATATTTAAAAAATCATCAACAACATCTTTCAATACTGCAAAACATTATCATAAAAAATTTAAAGATTAATAGTGGAAATACCTACTGTTGAACAATATAAATATAGGTAATAGATATTAAGTCAACCAAATTATGTGTTGATTGCATATAATACTTTTGTCCAAATTTTAGAAGCCTTTTCATATGCCTAATAATTATTATAAGTCTTCTTGTAATATTTAATAATAATGAATTATACACTAACACAAAAATCTGTAGAGGAAAAGGAAAACTGTTTAGAAAAAGATAAAAAGATGTGAAGTGAGTGACTTAAATGTTAAAAGAATAATACTACCTAACTACAAAAATTAGGTTAAGTATTTCAAAAGTTTTGAATTAAATACATTGAAAATAGAAAATTATATAAATAGTAAAATCAAAAACTACTTCCATTTCTTTCACATTTATGATAAAAAAATATCAACCAAATTACTACTTATTAAATATATATTTTTTCTTTAATACATTATTTTTTATTTTATTACATGGATAAAAATGAAGAATATTAATAATATACCAGGGGAGGCATACTTAATTAAAAACTCAATGCCTTCTATACACTATAACAACTAGACCAGAGATAAAAACGAGGTCTCAAAAATGTTTAATGAACTAGGCAGTAACTGCAGCAGGACTGGATTATGGATTATAGAAGTACTCATTAATTCCCAATTCCTTAATACCTATGGCTGCTGGTTATATACTCAAAATCATATTAGAATTCAAGAATAATAAACATCTGAATATTACTATATGTGTTGTTACCTTCTTGCCAATTCACACAAAGATTTCTATGAATTAAAAACAAATGCAGAAAGGATACTCAAAACTATTGTAATAACACTCTAGGAATAATAATGGGAGACTTTAATCATAAACTAAAAGACAAATCAGAATGAAACTACAAGTCTATTTCGACCATAAAAGCACATGACTTAATTGATGATCCAGTTAAATATCATGCAACAGACAACATGCCAGACATTACTCATATCAAAAAATTGACTACTAATTTTGCAATTAAAAACTATTACCACACACAATTCACACTTTCACTCAATCTATCACCTCTTCTTTTTTTTTATACTGATCATAAAGCACTTCTAGATCACTTGTCCAAAGAACCTATAGAAGGACTAAGTAATAAGAAACCTAATTACAAAAATCAGGTTTAGTATTTCAAAGTTTAAAATAGTATCAATCTTGAAATACTTTAAAAAAACTTTGAAAAAGAAGGTAAAAGTAAAACACCGCTCAATGTTCTTTATATACTATGATATTTTTCAACACCAGAGATAACTACAGCTGAGCTGGATTACAGATTATGGAAGTAAATCTCATTACTTTCTGATTCCTATAACTAGGTACAATATATTTTATATAAAGAACTTGTAAATGAGCTAAAAGAGAAATATATTTATTATGGCTTATTGTGGTTTAAATATTACAATTGATAGGATTTTTCTAGTAATACCAGATGCTTAAATATGATCATAATATATTAACGTTTAATAAGCAAGACTAGACAGAATAAACCTAATTACAAAAATTAAGTTTAGTATTTCAAAGTTTTACATTAAATAATTTTGAATATTATTTTACCAAGTTATTGTTTATACCTGCAATTTAAAAACAAATATTTATTTTAATACTTGAAATATAAGAAGGGCTGCTATTAAAAAGAAAAAGGCAGATTTTAAACAAAAAAACTAAAGAATATCCTTATTTCAACATTGCTACTGTTAATGTGCAAGGTTTAACATTAGAAAAACGTATCAGCAATGCATAGATCTTAGATGTGAAATTATCCTATCTGATAAGGCGTGTAAACAGACAAAAGAGGCCACATTATATTGTTTATATATTACAGTATGAGTAATTTATTTCTTACTAGAAGTGAAATCACCATATTATATTTTCTAAACTAAATTTTTTAGATACAAATTTTTTAGAGAATATATGGGCAAAATTATTAATTTCACACTTTTACCCTTTAATATTATTATCTAATATGGATCTAATGCTTTAGTGAACACCATATATTTACAGATTATTATAAGTAGCTGGTTATGATTGGCATCTTCTTGATTGTTTTGAAGAACTAAGTGCTTGTTTTTTCTAAAAGTGGCATGAAATCAGCCATTAACTTTAAAATCTGGATTAATTTAGCCCATACAGATGATAGTAACTTATATTATAATATCTCTTATATCTTTAATTATGAATACAATCAAATCATCTGTGTAGTGAAGCTCTTGACGATTTAATTGTAAAAATTTCTGAGTAATAATTTATACTAGTAAAGCTAGAGGCCATTTAGAAAGAACTAGTAAGTTCTTAACTGACTTCAGAAATAAACTCAATCAATGTTCTAAGTTCAGTGAGGTTCTTACGAAGGTTAAAAAGGAGAATGAAGATCTTTGAGAAGAAATTGCGAACTTGAATGAGTCTGGATCCTTAAACAAGCTCAAGTTCAAGCACATTACGACCTTTGGGCTGTGGAACAAAGGAAATTGAGGAATGCCCAAGTGTTAATTATTAGGCAAACTGAAAAGATTGATGGACTTGAGAAAGGAGTGCATTCTTCCAGAGTACAATATGTGTTTAGAGAGAGGTGTTCTGGGTTTGGTTTAATGCATACAACAAAAAGGAACACATTTTTGACCAAATTAAAGAGGAAGTTAAAAACTGTTGTCAATTGATGATTCTTCATAAGAGACTGACTGATAAACAAATGTCTTATATATTTAACAAATGATGAATTACCTTAATTAGAAAAATAATGCATTATAAAAAAAATTTATTTTATAGTAAATATAAATATATTTATTATTAAATAATATAGTATTTCAACAGACAAAATATTTAATTAGGTCAACCAAGGTGTTAATGGTTATTCTAAATTATTCTCTGCTAATGCAAAAATTTGGTAAATCTTAAAATAATACTATCTAATTACAAAAATTAGGGTTAGTATTTCAAAGTTTAAAATTATATTAGTTTGAAATACTTTGAAAAAACTTCATTTATATAAACAGAAGGCAATACAAAATAATTAAAATAGAAACCATTACTTAATGTTTTCAATACCTTATAACAACTGCCGATTCCTTTCTAAAGAAATACATACTGTATAATAAATAACATTTATGAGAGGGAGGGATCTTTGTTTTCAAAACCTTTGTCATCTCATCAACAAAGAATGAACAAAAATCATGTTGCTCATCATGGCACGTCATAAAGATGCTGATTATGCACTATCCTCAATTACAAACAACTATGTTGGTTTTAACTTTTGGGCTAAGAATTATGGTTTAAACCACAATCCCGATTCTTATGACTCTTGTTCTAAAGACATGTGTATAATAAATACATTTTATAAGAAACTATGGAATGTTATATAATATAAAATTTATTATTTAAAACTTAAAATAATAAGAATTTACAGATGTTTAAATATGATAAGATATTAAAATTTAATGAGCAAGGCTAGATAAAATAAACCTAATTACAAAATTTAGGTTTAGTATTTCAAAATTATATTAAATCAGTAAAATAATCATTTTTTAAAAATATTGATTAAAAAAGAATGGATCAAAATTAAAAATGATAATTCATTACTTTTGACTTTTTCTCTTTGATTACTATTACTACTGAAAGTCTAATTTCAAAGAATCACTTCATTTAAAATCAAATACTATCTTAACATTAAAACCAACTAAATCTGAATCAGCCAGAGACGTTCCTTTATCTCCAACGAACTAAAAGCTCAAAAAACTGAAATTTAAAAAATGAACTATATATTTATAGTAATTTACTTTTTACTAGAAATGAACTTTCTATAATTTTTAGAAAACAAATTTTTTTAGACTATATTATTAATAACTTTAATTGCAAATATCAACTATTAACATTGATAAAGAATCCTAGATGATGGATTAATTTAATTAAAATAATAATACTACCTAATAACAAAAATTAGGTCTAGTATTTCAAAGAAAAAAATATAAATTTTGAAATACTTTTAAAAAAATTTTATTGTATAAAACAGAAGACAATACAAAATAGTACAAGTAGAAATCATCACTCAATACAATACTCTGTGGCAACTGTGCTCATAGAAGTACTTCTCATTACTTCTTATGGCTCCTATTCAATAGGCACTATCTTTTTCAAATTTCCATAAGTTCATTTTTTAAGAAATCATAGAGGGCTAAGAAATAAGTAGGCTTAATTAAATTATACAACTAATATTGCTAATATTATAATAATTGATAGGATTTACTTGCAATATTGTGATAGGAAATTAAATTTAATAAGCTAGACAAAATATAGATGAAATATCTAATTACAAAAATTGGGTTTAATATTTCAAAATTCTATATAAATAACTATTTAAAAATCTACTTGATATCATTAGAAATATATAAGACTTATATCTAGACTTACTATACTGAGATTATATCTGTAATTTCAAAAAAAAAAAATAGTTTTGATATATTATTTAAAAGTGATTTATTTCTCACCAGTAGTAAAATCATTATATTATACTATCAAGCTAAAATTTTTAGTTTAATATTTATAGAATACTTTGAATGGTAATTACATTATAATATTAACAACAAGTTAATCTCAACATTGATTTAAAATCTTGATTAATTTAGTAATAAGAATATAAAAAAATTTAAATTCACTGTAAAAATTTTCAGAAAAGAATTTAAACACGGAACTGGAATACTTAAAATTAACAAAAAACATTATGGAACTGGATAATTTATGAATATTAGCAATATAAACATTGATAAAGTTCATTGGAATTTTGATTTATATCATAATACAGATTGCTTGCCATTTACACTCAAAAGGATTTTATAATTCATATGAAGTGAAAGGAAACATTTGTTACTATTTTCAATATTTTTAATATTTATCAATATTATAAAGAAGCAACTCCTAGAAAACATATCTTGCACTTGTAAGATATTTCATTAATTTCCACCAATCAAAATAATGCTATCATCTGGCTGAGCCCTAATAACAACAGATTTGCTGAGATGAAGTGTACATATTAAGGGTTTAACATATAAATTCTATTAATAATCTACATCTTTGAGATTATTATTCAAATCATAATATAAAAGCAACTACAAAATTTAAAGAAATGTAAAGTAAATAGTTTCTGTACCTAGTACTATTGCTGGTTTCTCAGAGTTACATTAAATTTTCCTTTCAAACATGTAAGAAAAGAAGATGAAATACATTATCACAAAGTTAATTTTTAAGATCGTATCATATGTTAGTGAGATGGAATCATTGACGCAATAAAATTAGAGATTTTAATAGAAATGATACTTATCTATTACTTCTTTAAGATGATAATTGGCCTTAATATTCTTAGTTAATCCAATTACAATCAATCAAAAAGGAAATTTTGATTTTCAATAAATTTTATTAATAATTAACATTGGAAAATGAGGGATCTTAGTGCTTCAATCCGGGTAGAAACCGTTATCCGGATAAATTAAAAAAATTATCCAGGTTTTATCTGGATTATCCGGTTTGGATATAAATCCAGATATATCCGGATAGAAACCGAAACCTGGATAAGATTATATATAAAAAAATTTTTTCATTGATCGATCTTAACAAATAATATCAGTGCAATTAACTTAATTAAATTTTGAATTAATATTTTTAATGAAATTAGTGATATTTTATTAATTTTATTAATTTTAAATAAAATAAAATCTTAATTTCGGCCGGCACTACGAATTTTGCCTGAATTATATCAATTTTTTGAAAATTTGAGAAACGAAAAATTTTGCAATAGATACATTATTATGAATAAAAAAAACACATTAAAATCGTAAAATAATGGAAGATTAGGCATAAACTAATTATTTTTATTATATTTATATACTATTTTGTAATATAAAATTAATCAATTCAACCTATCTATTAGAAAAAATCATTTTTTTTAAAAAATCATGGATCAACAGTAATTTGGGCCAAACATATAATGGCCAAAATTACAAAAATCCCAAATTTTGTTTAGCTGGGCCGGATACTGCTGCCTCTTGACAAATATCAATTTCGCAAAATTCAGCTGGCATTATAGATGGCCTGAATTACTACCGACCATTGAATATTCTACTAGTAATTTTAGTAAGATATATTATGATTTTAACAAATGGTAATTTAATAAATAATAATTTCAATAAATAAGTAATTTAAATGATTAAAAAAAATTTTTTTATAATTTTTTTTATCCGGATAATGAGTGAAACTGGATATTTTCTATCTGGATAATTTATCTGGATAAACCCACGGTATCCGGATAGCTATTTTTTTTTCGGATATCCGGATACCACGGTTTTATCCGTGCATGGATCGAAGCACTAAGGGATCTGAAAATTGGAACTATATAAGTGGATTGCTTTATTCACCTTTATGTGCAGCAATTATGGAATAAAACATTAATTCATTACATTACTTCAAGAGATAATTGGAGTTGTTGCAAATTATAATTTTTCCAGTGATATTATACTTTACATTCATGTCAGTTAATCATGTTGCAAACATAATAGGAAATTATAAATTGAACTGTCCCATTATTTTTTCAAGTACTTCTATTGTTATTCACATCTCAACTCAAACATGAAGAACCACAATTAATTCACAAGACTAAAATGTTTCTAGAGAAAAAAAATTATTAGCAAATGGCTTACTATTGCAAATGTATAAACAGAAACTCATAAATTAAAGAACCACTTTTACTACAAATAGAATTCTTTATAACATTTTTTCCCCAAACTTCAAAATTAATGTTTAATGAAATTTACAATGAAAATATTTATTATAATTAAATATTATAGAGTACATATGCATCACTTTTTATAAAAAACACCTGAATAAATCTTTTATTATTTTATAAATATCGCATGATCTTTATTATCAATATTCGTATTTTGATAATAGTATTTGCTAAAAACATTCCTGTAATAAACTTATTAGCCTTCAAAACTTGTAAAGCTGTAAATATAAATTTTCTAAATAATTCCATTCAAATTGTTTAGCTATATTGGAATTTATATTGTATTTGCATGTTCAATTCGTCATTTACAGTGGTATGTAACAATGACTACTTTTCTTTATCATGTTAACTTTATCATAAAAATTAATATAATATTTATCCACCAATTTTTTCAATAACCTCTCTACAACGCTATAGCATTTACCGTATTTTTCCAAAATTAGTCGCCCCCGAAATTAAGCACCCTACCAACTTTTCGAACTTTGATAAAAAAAAATACTAGTAAAAAAACTACCAAAATTAAGCACCTCCCCAAGTTTTTTAACCAAAATCCTTGTAAAAAAGGGGTGACTAATTTTGGAAAATACGGTAGTTTGCAAGATTAATTAGAAGGCTATTTGGGATATTTCGCTACTCCAAAAACGCTCCGATTCACTAAGGGTTTTTTTGGCCTACGTAACTTCACTTTCTTTTTTATGATTGCTTAAAGGTTTTAGTAGGATTTATTTAGGTCTGGACTATTAGCACTATAATCAAGAAATTTCCTAGCAATACGACTGGTATGCTTAGTATTATCTTGTTGCAGCCTCGTAACATATTGTACACTTTTAGGATATGTCTTTCTAAAATTTCTGTATAGGATTGTCCTTGCATTTTTACACCAATGCTTTATGGTGTTACGGTATAATTGGAAAGCTGTTTCGTCACTAATCATCATTCATGTGTTTTCAACTCGTTTTTGTTTATGAATTGTTGTTAGCATTAGTATCACTAGCAAGAGAAAGCGCATTTCTATATCTAAGGTTACCCAAATGTTGATTTTTAATTTATTTCTTGATTCACTTGATAAAGGTAAAATAATTAAATCTCGAAATTTCCTCTTTCAGTATATTAAATATTCCCAAGGATTTTTCCATAGAATTAGAAAAATAATCTCATTCCAAATTTTATTTACTAAAGGCAAGAAATGAAGAGTATTTTTATAGAACGTCTATACATAATTTAGTCATCTTTTATTATTATTTTTATTTTTTTCTTTTATTCTCTTTATGGCTGAAAAGTACGTTTAGATATTCCCTGTAAAAAAAATTTATCCGCAGTTTCTGTAAAAACTACCTGAATATGATACATTTACGGAAGTAACATGGAATAAAAAAGAAAATAAACGCGGTGAAAATACTTTATAGGGATTATTATAAGGGTTACGGCACGATTTCCCGACGCGACAGGACATTTGCCCGACAGGTTTGGCCAGAGTTATGCAGAGTTATGTCGAACACGTGATCAAACGGCCAGCGTTAGGCTGTCGGGAAACGGTTAGTAAGCGGTTATAAGCCCGAAGTGTTGCTTATATATTTTATTGTTGTACATCGTTACGTGCCGGACGGATCAGCTTCGCACCAACTAATTATTATTATTACAAAGCCACATAAGCCACAAGCCATAAGACTACGATTATCATTGAAATCACACGATATTTAGGATATTCATAGACGATAAAATTAATCTCTTTTCAATTAATAAAAACACAAAAAATTAGAAAATTCGCAATTAGACTTACCCATATCCCTAAGCACCACTTTTTTAAAGAAATTCTGCAGTTTTTTTTTATACATGGAATAAATTTTTTGTACTTTAAAATAGGGGTAAAGTCGAATTTATATAGATTTATGTAATATAAAAATTTTTCACATACATTTTTTCCACACACGATGTCAAAAATTCGAAGGTCATCATATTCTGCTAGCGAAAAGCTTAGGATTTTGAAATATGCAAAAAATCATGGTCAAAGAGAAGCTGCACGTCATTTTTCTATTGATCATTCAATGATTTCGCGATGGAAAAATCGGGAAGATAAACTTAAGTCGGCAAAAGGGGAAAGTCGACGTATTGGCGCAGGAAGAAAAGCAAATTATCCTGAAGCTGAAGCTAGTTTAAAAAATTGGCTTATAGAACTTCAAAATGATGGTATTGCAGTGACTTCTAAAGTGGCTAAATTTTATATGAAAGAAGTTTTAATCGGAGAGTTTGCCCAAGTTTATCCAAATGGAGAAAATTTTCTTGCCTCAGAACGTTGGCTTTATGGGTTTATTAGAAGGAATGGATTTTCTCTGCGACGTAAAGGTCAAAATGACATGATGAAGGCCGTTCATGAATCCGCGATGCAAGACGAACTAGGATCAGGATCGCAGATTAACAGTTTCTAATTTAAATATGAACAAATAAGATTATGCTGAATTTTCTTTTAAGTATAATTGGAGTGGAAGACTTACATTCTACGCAAAAGCATGCAATGTTTGTCTGTCCCATACGTGACTTATATACACGTGACATATACCTTTTTTATTTAAGCTTAATACTTTTTATACTATTAGCTTATTAATTTCGATACTATTAGTTTAGAATTATACTTTATTAAACTTTAGTTTAACCTTTATAAGATATATATAATAAATTTAGTTGTTTTCTTCATGTAATTTAAGATTCATTAATAATAAACGAAAAAATATTAAATGAAAAAATATAACTTATCAGTTATATCTGTGTAATTTATTTTCGTTATCAAAATCTTAAAATAATAAATTAACAATATAAAATAGATATCCAGCCTGTATTTATTTATTTATACTGGAACACTTAGAAAACGCAAAATTAGAGAAAATGAAACTCATAATCAACGTGATAGACGTTGTGCTCGTGATGTTTATAAATCGTTGCAAAATATAACACCAATAAGATTCCATTTGGAATACGTGCAGCGTAACGCCCGCTTCAGACGTTCGGACGTTTAACGGTCACCGTTACCTAGTATACTTATTATCAATAAATACAGAATGTTGTATGATAACTAATGTAAAAAATATTTTCTAAATAAGTTAACATAAATCACTGTGATATTGATTATCATCTGACTTCATTCAAATTAATAAATTAATATAAGAATAATAAAAAAAAATTTATAACGTGAAAATAATTACCGTATCCTTCCGTCTTCTGAATAAGCACCACTCAAATTTGAAAAAAAAAAATTTTTATTATATTTTATATTTTAAAATTTTTATTTTTAATAAAATTCATTATTTAGTTCATCATTTTCCAATTCATCTAATATCAGCCAAATCACTATCTATATCTATAATTTCCTTTTCATCTCCATCAATTTCCTCTCTTTTATCTTGCCCAATCAAATCATCTTTCTGACCCATCCATCGCGTTACTAATACCGTATTTTTTATTTTTTAAATGACTTTACAATCATTTCTTTTAGAATTTCTGCCCATGTCTCAGTATCCATTTACATATTCGGGCTTTCTCAAATTTTTAGTATAAGAAAATTTACCACGAAGTCCATCTTTCAGTAAAGGTAAATTCCTTGGCATTTGCTTACTTTAAAAATGACAATTGGTGGTAATTATGTACCATCTGCAAGAACTATAAGAACACATGTAAAACAATTTTTTTCATTTTCAGTTGTTCTAATTTGCACAATTTTAGCACCACAATTTTTTATAACTAAGTTTCTAATCCCTATAAAAAAATTAGATACATTTTTATACTGAAAGATAAGTTTTGTATACTGAGAGATACGTCTAGACACATTTTGAAATATAATTCCGTATCTTGTAAGATACGTTCTGTATACGGAAGCTTTTGATCAAATTTTTTTTTTATGAAAACTTTATTGAAGTAATTACAGGACGTAATTAATTCCAATATAGACGTAAATACATCATCTCAATAAAGTATCTAAACTAATACAAATAACATTCATGATCTATACTACAAAAACCTGACTATATTGTGACTAAGTTAGTTACAGTATAAAAGATCACTTTACTGCATAATTACTCACTAATACTATCATCCCTACTTCCCTGAGTTTGCGCGTTTTTTGTTTGCATTCAATTTATCATTATCCGTCTCAACCTCTTTACCTTTACCTTTTGATCCTTCTCCATTCACATTAATATTTTAATATACCACTAAATTATGAATTCAATTTGTAAAATCTGTAACTAAATCATTTTTATTAACCGTCGATCCCACCTCATTTCAAATCGATCATCCTCTGAAAAATAATTTGTAGCGTTATTGATCGGCGTCTTCCGAGTTCTCCGAAGACCATCTTTACCTATTAATTCATCCTGCCCTTTAGTTCGATGAAATTTAGAAAATAATACTGCTATTTTTTATGAGTTACCTTCGTCTGTTTCATACCATTGTCAATTCACATCAGCTCCGCTTATCGATTTATTTACGTGGTGTGAAAAAAAAAATATTTCAAGTATCAGCCCCTGACGTGTCTTATAAAAAAAAATTTCTGGAAATAACTCCGATAAATATTTATTATTTTTTATATTTACTTGGAAGAGGTGAATACATCGTTTAATTACAGACTTACAACTCCGATAAATGATCATTTTTCTGGTTTTTGTTTCGAAGAAACTAAGACACGTGATCATTTTTCTGAAAAATTTTTTATAGGGGTGATATTGAGAATAAATTAAACCAACCAATTAACTATAAACAAAAATAAATCCATCCCTTTTAACAAATTAAAATTCTTTTATAGAAATAATTTTTCGTCATTGTCAAACACTGATTCTTGTTAAAATCGGATTATTCAAGTGTTCGATAAATTACCTGAAATGAAAAATAAATGTCATTTGGTATTTTTCCATTTGTTTATACACACTGTACGTTTATTATGCGATGAAATCAAAACTTCACCGAAATCATTTAGAGAGTATCTAAGAAAAAGATTTGAATTATTTATATGTTGTGTCGAAATTGTAATAAAGTGTCAGATCTTCAATGTGCGATAAATATACTACAGTACAAGTCTACACGTTTTCCTTAAATTGAAAAGGCTCTTTCGGGCAACAAACACACTTACTGCAGAGTGCAGACCTTATCCCAAATACTGATTTTTACGTGTAGTTAAAGCTAAATTTTGCACGGAAGTTTGGAGCCAATAATTTTACAGCTCTTAATATATGGATAATGGATTTAAAGAACGTCATAATTTAAAGCAGTACGTTAAATGGGGTGAAGCTAAAGTGCACCATTGGAAATATTAGAAGAAGAAAGGAAAATTTTGCGTGAAATCATTAAAAGATTATGTTTGACAATGTTATTAATTGTGATGAAACAGGTAATCTTAAATTTTTTTTTTAATAAATGAATGAATAATATTTTTTTCTTTTTATTTTAGGACTGTATGGACCTTGAACTTCCAAAACACTAGTACAAGGTCCACTTTATGGAAAAAAAATCAAAAAGACGTGTTACGCTACTGCCCATGAGAAATTGAAGCTACTTTTATCCATGATTATCAAAACCTATGGGAAAAAAAATTTATCGATTAATTACTGTCGGAATTCTACCGCATGGATGCACATTTCAATATGGAATGACTATCTTTGCAAAATTGGGTTGGCAAATGCGGATTGCAAAATCGCCATCTTTTACTAGTTGATAATAAGCACATGTAATAAATGAAAACAAATGTGACTGTGCATTTATTGCCACCAAATACTACAGCACATTTACGTGATGCAGGTATTATTGATTCTTTTAAGGTCGGTAATATATTTTATTATTTATTTAAAAATAGTAAAATATTAACATAGATGTTTTACAAGCTAGATTCAAATTATATAAATTGTGTATTTTTGATAGTTCAGGCACAACATCAGAAATTACTTGATCGAGGTACAACATTTCACAAGAATTGAAAAAGAAGTCATTCCACTAAATATTTATGATGCCATCAATTAACTAATGCTTAAGATTCTGTAAGTCAGCAGACAATTTTTAATTGTTGGCAACGAATTCTTCCGCAAGATGAAATGAGCGCTACAATTGAGGATCATGATGATCGAGCAATTCGTTCATGGAGATACAAGAGCTGATTTACCAACTTCCATTCAATGATCCTATGGATGTAGTGGATTTTTTTTCATATTTATGACTGTTTAAGCGAAGGGTTAGCAGATGATGAAATTGTGCCCATGATGAAATCCAAGGATAGCGTGATTTCAACTAAAGAAACCTTAAGTCATCTGGATGATCTTGTTTTATTTTCAAGTATTCATCATATTTACTAATCCAGATAAATTAAAAAATCAAGATGTCGAGTATCAACATCACATATTAATGATGCAAAGCAAACTACATTAGATAGTTTTATTCAATAGACGGATGGGTTTAGCCAACAATATATTATTCATTTATGCTAATAACCTAGTAAGTAGTAATATATTAATATAATAATAAATGTATTAAAATTTAGTTATTATACAATTAATTTAAATTGAGATATTTTATTATAAACGGTTATAACGAACCTGTTTGTACCGAAATTTCGTTATACCGAAGCGGAATTTCCAGAAACGATTTTTTATAAATTATTTCACTGGATATAACGAACTTTTGTAATAAAACACTATATAACTCATTCAACCGAACCCTATATATTAGCCATATATTATCATATCTTCTATAACGAACAGTCATGTGACTATAACCAATCCAGGCCAAATTTATAGCGCCGGCCAGGATTATCAATAATTTTTTCGAAAAATTTATGTCAAACGAATTATAATTCTGGCCGGCACTACAATTTGGCCTAAATTATCCAGAATTTCGTTATATTATATAACGAATTCATTATATACCGAATCAAACCTGGAGGGTTTGTTTTATCCAGTGGCGATTACAGTAAAATATCGGTACATAAAATTTTCTTAATATATCGATAATTTGATGTACCGATACTTTTTTCTCAACAGTTGCATCAGTACATACTACATAGAGGTCCGACTGTAAATGTTATGCAAGGTGAAGGTGAAAACTATCAAACAGGAATATTCTGATGTTTTATAACCTGAATAGCCGAATTTTTTCGATTTTACTAAATCACACCACTGGCGCTCAACGTTTTCTCAAAAACTATGGTCTAAACTAAACAAGTTATACTAATTAAAATTGCTCGAAAATTGTCAGAAAAAAAGGATTTAATTAATACTATTTTTTTTGTATTGCAATTATTGTAAAATAAAAAAATTCGAAAACTTATGTGAATATATGTGAAAGTATATGCTGCAGAGTTATGATACTACAAAGTGGAATATAATAATTATTATATTATAAGAATCAGCTTATCTAATCTACTAGCGTCATGGCGCGTTTTATAATTTTCGTATTTTTTTCATCATAAAATTAATTGTCAAAATATTTAGATGTTAACAATTTTAAATATTTTTTGAAATTTTATTTTATTTTATTTTTTCTTGGAAGTAAAAGTAAATTCACGGTTGAAAATAGTCTAAAATATTGAAAGCGAAAATTTTTCTTTCTTTTTTTTTGTAATAAAATATAATTTCTGAACACGTTTAATTATAATTAAAGAAATTTATTATACAGAATATGGATTCATGCTTTATTGATCCCGTGACCTAATTATTGTCACGTGGAATCACTACATTTATAGGTGCAGTGGCCGCAGCGCTGAACATAGTTTCATTGTCACAAACTTTTTGTGACAGTGTGATACAGTATAAAGTGAGTATAAACAGGGTTAGAATTTTATTACGCCAATACAAATTTGATTATATTTTTCTGTAAATAACGGCTAATCATATTGAAAGAATTATTTTAAATTTGTGATATAGTTTTTTTCCAGAATGCATATTGCATAGTCTTTTTTTTGAAAATTTTCTAATAAACTAAACTAAAAAAATATACGATCGCTAAAATTAATATTTATTAAGTATTGAAAGTGTAGATCAATTATTTCCTTTTTTGACGGACAAAGCGAGTCATATGAAGTAATTTTAAATGCAGATCTTTTAAACAATTCAAATGGGTTGCCCATTTATTTGTTATTTATTTTAATTTTTTTTTAAAATTTTAAAATAATTAAAATTATCATTTTATCACATTAAAAAGTTGTTCACCTGTTTCTATCAGGTTTTATTCGTTACTAAAGTTATTATATTTGAGAAACTTTAATGCATGTTGGCGTTTTAAAATGGAATCTCTTATTTAGAAAATTTTTCTTATCGTTGATTTTTTTTTTAATAAATAAAAAAAAAATTATTTATTTTTTAATAATACAATTTGATAATTATTATCAAATAGAAAGATATAATTTTATAGAATATTAAATTCAACAATAGTTTCTCGACGAGTTGAAATAAAAAAATATATTTTAATTCGTTCAAATTATTTTATTTTTATTAATCTCTATTTCTTATTTTCTTTTTAATAACTTAAATAATTTATGTTGATTCCGAAACATACAAAACAAAAGAATTTTAAGTTATTGTAATACAGTTGGGATTTTTACTACGCCGACAATATATAATATATATTTTTTAATATAATCATAAAATAATTTTTTTTTTCTGCACATATGAATGGTTAATTATGATGAATGGGAATATTTTAAAAAAGAGATGTTGTGACTATTAAAGTTTTTTTTCAATATGTATGGTTATTTCACACGGAGTTTGAAATTTTCTACTAGACTAAAAAACCATACGATCGCTAAAAATTATCTTTTTTTGACTCGTAAATATGACTTTATAAAGAAATATTGTATGCAACTCTGTAAATTAACAAATAAAATAAATTATTTTTTATGTTGTTATTATAAAAATTATATTTATTGTTTTATTTTTTGTATTATTTTACTTATTTTAAATTTTTTTTTTTAAAAAAAAATAAAATTATCGCTATCATATCAATTAATTATACAATAAAAAAAAATTTTCTACTATCCACAATAAATGGCGTAAAAACTATACTTGTTCCATCAGGTTCTCATTATTAATTTTATTATGCATATTTACGTTTCAAAGTTTGGTCATCTGGTATCTTTTCTTTAAAAATATTCTTTTTTTGTAAAACCTATTTTATCTCCTTATCAAAGAAAAACAATCAATACAAAAAAGTTTTAATAGATGACTTCAAAAAAAAAAAAGCTTCTTTTGTTTTTTCTTTTTAACTAAAATAAGCTGATTTGATGATAAAGTGGATACACACTTTAATTTGATATTTATGATTAAGCCAAATATTAATAGTTAGTAACACATTCTTTCATCCATAGATTACCAAATAGTAAAAAGAAATTTTATAGAATTTTATGTTTCAACAAGATAAATTCTACAAATGTTAGCGCTATCATTGATGGTTTCTCGATGAATAGAAGTCTATTGAAATAAAAAAAAAATTATTTCGCTCTAATTATTTTATATTATTATAGTTATCTCTATTTCTTATTTTCTTTAAAATAATTTAAATAAATGGTGGTTCCCGAACAAGAATTTTAAGTTAGCGTAATACAGTATAAAATATGGTTAGAATTTTTTACTACGCCAACATAATACAATATACGTTTTAATATAACTGATAATCATGAAATAATGTTTTTTTCCCACGAACATGAACGGCCAACCATGATAAACTTAAAATAGTGATATTTTGACTATTGAAGTTTTTTTCGTCATTTCACACGGAGTTTGAAATTTTCTACTAGACTAAAAAAACATACGATCGCCATGCAATGAAAATATCTAATCAAGAATTGTCTTAGATGAGGTCTGATATAGCTATGATAGTTTGTAACATAATAACATAAAATTTACCTTTTTCGATTCATTAGACCATAAATGACTATATAAATCGATATTATATGCAACAACACTTTCAGATAATGCAGATATTGACATCTCTGTTAAAGTAGGAAATAATAAATTATTTTTATGACGTTATTATAAAATTATATTTTATTGTAATATATTTCATTATTGATTTTATTATACATATTTACGTTTCAAGATTTGGTCATCTGGTGTCAGAAGTATTCTTTTTTGTAGCCTAAATAAAGCATTTTATCATTTTATCAAAGAAAAACAACCAATACAAAAAAGATTTCAAAAAAAAAAGAACTTCTTTTGTTTTTTTATTAACCAAAATAAGCAGCTCATTTTGTTATTTTTTTTTTAACCAAAATAAGCTGATTTCGATGATAAAGTGAATACAATACTACGCACTTTAACTTCTCTAAACTAAATATTAATTGTTAGTAACACATTCTTTCATCCATAGATAATCAATAGAAAAAAAGAAATTTTATAGAATTTTATGTTTCAACAAGATAAATTCTACAAATGTTATCGAATAGAAGTCCGTTGAAACAAAAAAAAAATTTATCATTATTATAATTACCTCTATTTCTTATTTTTTTTTTAAATAAATTAAATAAATGGTGGTTCCGAACAAAGAATTTTTTAAGTTCGTGTAATACAGTATAAATAAATTACTACGCCAGCATAATATAATATACGTTTTAATATACTGTAATTATGAAATAAATTTTTTTTTTCCCACAAACATGTACGGCTAACCATGATAAACTTAAAATAGTGATATTGTGACTATTAAAGTTTTCACACGGAGTTTGAAATTTTCTACTAGGCTAAAAAAAACATACGATCGCCATACAATGAAAATATGTAATCAATAATTGGAATTGGCAGATCTTAGATAAGGTCTGATAGCTATGATAAGACCATAAATAACTATATAAATCGATATTATATGCAACAACACTATCAGATAATGCAGATAATGACATCTCTCAAATAATAAATTATTTTTATGTCGTTATTATAAAATTATATTTATTGTAATATTTTATTTATTAAAATTTTTTTTTTTAAAAAAAATAAAAATTAAAATTATCGAAATCATATTAATTAACTATACAATAAAAAAAAATTTCTGCTATCCACAGTAAATGGCGTAAAAACTATACTTGTTACATCAGGTCCATTATTGATTTTACTATGCATATTTACGTTTCAAAATTTGGTCATCTGGTATCTTTTATTTAGAAGCTTTCTTTTTTGTAGCCTAAATATAGCATTTTATCATCTTATCAAAGAAAAATAACCAATACAAAAAGTTCTAATAGATTATTTCAAAAAAAAAAGAACATCTTTTGTTTTTTTTTTTAACCAAAATAAGCTCATTTTGTTATCCAAAATAAGCTGATTTCGATGATAAAGTGAATACACATCTACACACTTTAACTTCTCTAAACTAAATATTAATTGTTAGTAACACATTCTTTCATTCATAGATTATCAAATAGAAAGTTGGAATTTTATAGAATTTTATTATATTTCAACAAGATAAACCCTACAAATGTTAGCGATGTCATTGGTGATTTCTTGATGAATAGAAGTCTGTTAAAATAAATTACTTTTCTCCGATTATTTTATATATAATTATTTAATTTCTATTTCTTATTTTTTTAAAATAACTTAGGATGGTCTCATCATTCAAAACAAAAGAATTTTAGGTGAATGTAATACAGTATAAATAAGGTTAGAAATTTTTATTACGCCAACATTTATATTATATATTTTAAAAACATGACATGAAATAAGTTTTTTTCCTTCAATATGAACGGCTAAATCGTTGTTTCACACGGAGTTTGAAATTTTTAAAAAACATGATCGCCATACAATAAAAATATGTAATTGTCACAGATAAGGTCTTGATGGCTGTGTCAAAAAATTTACCTTTTTTCGATCAATAAATGACTTTATAAAGTAATATTGTATGTAACAACTCTTTCAGATAATGCATCTTTGTTTATGCCATATATTTATTGTATTTATTTATTTATTTATTTTAGTTATTTTATTTTTATTGTATTTATTTTATTTATTTTAAATTTTTTTAATTTAAAAAAAAATTATCGTGATCATATCAATTAATTATACAATAAAAAAAAATTTTTTGTTATCCACAGTAAAATGGTGTAAAAACTATACTTGTTTCATCAGGTTCTATATGATATTATTACGCATATTTACGTCTTAAAATTGGTCATCTGGTAACTTTTTGTTTACTTTGAAACATTCTTTTTTTGATAACCTAATTAAAGCATTTTATCATCTTATTAAAGAAAAAATAATCAATACAAAAAAAGATTTTTTTGAAAGATGATTTCAAAAAAAAAAAGCTTCTTTTGTTTTTTTGATCTGATGATAAAGAGAATATATTTATTTTAGTATTTTAGTAACACATTTATTCATAGATCAAGATGGTTTCATATGAAATATTTTTCTAAAAAAACCCTATTTTGGATTTATTACAAATTATTGATAAAAAACATGTCGTACATCACATCCATATTGTTGTCAAAGCCCACAAAGATAGAATTGGCTGATAAAAATTTTTTTTTTTTTGAAGTTGTATCAGTTTCTTAATTAATTTAACAAAAAAAAATTAGTTATTTAATCCCTCAATTTTAGCGTAAAAAATTTTATTTCAAGAAAAATAAAATAAAATAAATTACTTAAATAATAAAATTTCATTCCCATAAATTAATAACGTAAAATTCATTTAATATGTCTACCAATACCAACAAGGGACTTGAATCTGCCTTCATTCAAAATAATAATAACGCTATCGTGTTAGTGCGGGATGGTAAACCTGTATTCGAAAACATCGGTCCCATAAACCCATTTGATTTCTTTAGCAAAGAATTCATTCCTGAACAGATGAAACATATTAAGCATCCGACATTAAAAATACCTGGTTCAATTTTTGGAAAGTACCCGAACCACATCAACCATGGAAAACATCCATTCAATTTCAATCATTTAAGAGATGCAAAGCATCCATACGTTAAATATGTAAAAAAAACATCTCATTTCTGTGGAAACTCTCACAAAGACCCAAAATTTGCTGAACTCCTTAAGCACCTACAAGAAACGGCTACAGAGGTGAAGGTAGAGGGAGATGAAACAATATATATTACTGAATCAACGGTTGTTGAAGGAGGAGAGTCAGGGGACGACATTATTAAAAAAGCGCTAAAAGAAACATTTGAATCGTTAAATTATGACCAACGTCCGAAAATGACTAAATTAGATGAAGCTTCCGCAAGTAAAGTAGGTGTTTAATTTTTCCTTAACTTCATAAATAAATTACACATATTAATTTTAAAATTTAATCTTTAGATACAAGAATTTATTAAAAACAAATCATTCGCAGAACTCGCAGAGTTCCTTAATGAATTCCATAAAGAAGAGTTCGAAAAGTTCCGTCATAGATTCCAGAGTAAAGAGTTCATTAACAAAGTAAATAAACTCCGTAAAGATGGGTTCCTTAATAATAAATTCCATAAAGGAAACAATCATAATACAAAATCCAGGCTTTGAATTTTGTTTAATTGAAATTGTTTATTTAACATACAATTTTTTTTTGTTAACATTTTTTTTTGATTATTTTCATTTTTTTATATTACGTATATATTACGTATTTGTTATTTAAATTTATGATATTTTTTTATATTATGTATTTGTTATTTAAATTTATATTTTATTATATGTTATAAATAAAGAAATTTTATGTATTCGTCAAATACATTTGTTTTCAAACTTGTATTAAAAAAAAATTCCAATTATCTACTAATTCTGTACCAGTGCACAACGCACTCAAACCATTCGATTTCAATAAATAAAAAATTTTAATATCGTGACCGTAATTTGTGAAAAGTACAATTTGATCTGGAAAGAATATAAAGTCATTTTCGTTAGAAATTCAGTTTTGCGTGTATTATAACATTTTTTCTGGTTCAAGTCTCGCTCTTTGTATAATTACAATAAGTCTACATAACCCATTCATGCGTATACTCAACCTGTACATATATGATTTAAAGAACAATCTTATCCTAAGTTTCACTAAAAAATATTATATCAACCATAAAATAAAATAAAATAAAATAAAAATAAATGCAAATTATAAAACAAAACAAAATGAAAGAAATAACATTACCTTAAAAACAAAATTTACAATGAGAGGAGTCAGAGGACTAAAAAAATATTCACCATCTGATATCAAAAAATATCAGTCCGTCAAAATCAGCATGATCCTAATAAACTGACCAATAACTATTTATTAATGGCTAAATAATTGATTTTTTTTTTATCGGTTAAATATGACTACAAATTAATCCTTAAATAAGTTTTGCAGTTTAGTTATACTTTTTAATACTCTTATAATAATAGCATGATCTTGCGTGACTGATGCAATAACTATTTATTGTATTCAAATATATATCACGTGACCACAGTCTTTGACTCGGCAACAATATTTGCCGAACGTCCCGTGAATTGTGAAACGGTACTATACCAGATAATTTAACCGGAAAAAATTTTTTTTTTGTAATAAAATATATCTTTTATCGTTTCTGCCACAAATAAAATAAATAAAATAAAATAATAAATATTGTATATCGTTTATTTAAAAATTCATTATTATATTGCAGCAAGCGGCGTTGAGTTATTTTAAATAATATTTATGATACCACTACTAGTAGATTTCTAAATTTACAATCCTTACAATCCTTATGGCTAGGGTCTCAGAGTTACGTCGATTTCAAAAAGGGGTGATCGTCAAAAATACGGTTCATATCACATTTTCCCAAGCGTGCAAGAAAATTTTGAGTTCACGTGTAATTTTTTATAAAAATGAGTAACTTTTAGGAGACAGAATTGGATAAGATTATGATGATCTCATGTTGGGAAATATTTCAAAGTGAAAATAAAATAATATTTGCGCAATATAAGAAATATGAGACTGAACTTAAACGAAAAAATAAAAATAATAATAATAATTTGGTCTATTATTTTGAAAAAACGAACGTTGAAAAACAAACGTTGGAAAAACGAACTTTGGATAAACAAACGTTGAAAAAAATGAACGTTGGAAAAATGAACGTTGGAAAATTGGGATAAAATTGAGATAGCATAAAAATTTGTTAAAAAAGAGAGAGAGATTAACCGATTAGTTCATGATTTTCATTATCTAAATATCAATAATTCCGAATTGTTTACAAATATTTACAACTTAATAATCTTTTTAATTTAGCCGATATATTCCATAAATATTATTGGTTTATTGAGTTATCAATGAAATCAAATTTGTTAGCATCATGGTAAATCGGTAAATCAATGAAATGACCAAAAAAAAAATTTTACCAATCAATAAAAAATGAAGAATAAAAATAATATCAAATTTAAAAATCAATTTATTTTTAATATAAAAACAATATTAAAAATTTGTGTTTTCACAGGAGCCTTTCCAATATAATTCTTTTAATTTTTTTTTTTTATTTTTATTTTTATTTTTATTATTTTTTTCTTAAACCTAAACTTTAAATCCCCAAATCAAATGTATATAAAGTGTTACAAAATGATCATTACCAATTTATTAGTACAACTTAAAAAAAAAAATTTTTGAGGAACATTACTTCTTTCTAGAATTCAATTACCAAGTTTATAATTTATATAGAAAATAATTTATACAAAAAAAGAATTTATCTTGTTTATTCGATTTTAAAAATATGGATAATTATTTTTTCTGTGTGCATTCATCGTTATTAATTGATTACAAATAAATAAATAAATAAGTAATGTATGTATGTATATATGTATAGTATGTGTATTTTTTATTATTATATTTATAAATTAATTAATTTATTTTTCTTTGTCTTCAATAATCCAATCAATTTAGGTGGTACGACCCATTCTTTTCATTTATTGATGTATAAAGTAATGAAATACCAAAAGTTGTCGTTTGAAACATCTATTGAACTCCTTAATAACTATTAAGAAATATACAAAGAAAACAATCAATTTCCTTTTTATAAAATTCGTAATTTCGTTGGCGTAACGTTCGGTTATGTAATATTATCGTAATCTTCATGCCCTAATATTAGAACCAGATAAAATTCACCGGTTAACCTTAATCGTTTAATCGTTTTCAGCTGAGCTTTAAACCGAATATTAAAGAATCCAATAAACTTATCGTATTAGGGTCGTTGCATAGAATATTTTTTATTATTTATTATTATCTTTTAAAATAACGAATATACAGTATATGTATATCTAACGTATGTACAGTATATCTATTATAATATATTAAATATATACTACAATAGTTATGATAAAGAACACCGCACCGTCAGGCAACAAAAACATCATGACATAACCATCGACGGGGTTATAAATCAATTAAAAGAAAAAAGCTACAATATCAATAAATCTGCCAGAGATTACTATTATATTTACTTTTCCCCGGCGGAGGTCCTTGTGAACCGATTTTATTTACACGTAATTACATGATATGAACTTGAATTGATTTTATACTTTAATCAGTAGAAATTTCTAGATATTAATTCTACTATGACTTACCATTTTATTATTATTAAATGTATTCACCTAAATATTCTGAGATTGGAACAAACATTCGCGATAATACTGTATATGAATAAATTCGGTCCCAATTCCCAATCTATAAATTATTTCAATTATCCTAAACGGAAAAAACAATACGATTAGTTTATTTGTAACATAGATACACAGGATCAAGCCCCCCTGCATATTCTTTTGACAAACAAACATTTGTATGAGGGGATAACATTCCGTTAAATTATTTTGACATTGATCAACAAAATGTAACTTTTCAGGTTAGAATTTAACTTTTTTGGTTTAGGAAACTCTGGTACAACCCTAAACGTTATAAAAAAGTCGATCATATTCTTTATCTCATTCTTCATCTCGTTCAGTTCTTCATCCCTATTGTTTTTTTTAAAAAAAAAAAAGAAATTATGTCTTCCCCAATTTTACCTGCCGAATGTTTTAGAAAAATACTCAATCTTCTTGATAATTCAGCATTATACAATTGTTTATTTCTCAATAGGTATTATTGTAGAGTTGTGATTCCTATAATTTGGCAAAATCCTTTCGTCAAACAAATTGCGACATTTACTAGCTGTTCATTAATAAACACGATACTATCATGTTTCGATGAGGATGAACTCCTTTCATTAATTCCTAGTTCAATAAATTTAAATATTCAACCTCCTTTATTTGCATACGTAGAATTTATCAAAAAAATTAATCATGATTGTTTAGTTGAACATGTTAGGACCTCTATTGAATCATCAAATGTAAATGGTAATTATTTGGATTGTGAAGTTCAAAAGTTGGTAAATGCAATATATAATAGGATTTTTCGTAAAAACACAGTGTTTCAGGAATTCGAAGCCAATGTAACACAAAAAAATTATGTTGATTTACCAAAATTTTCCGTTTTTACAAATTATGAACCTGGAATTAGAAGGTTAAGATCTTTAACGATATTTAATTTAGGATTAATAAGTAGTGATAGAAAACGTCAAAATACTTCCAAATTTTTAGATATGGTGCCTAAATCATGTGATAGTATCGTTAATTTAGAGTTATGGATTAAATCTATCAAGAGTATATTTGTGAAAAAATATTTAGATATTATTAAATCGCAACCATTAAAGAGAATATTCCTATATATTGATAGTCCTGAAAGAATTACATATAATTTGGAATTAGAATTTCGATCCGAAACTTTAAAAGAATTAATACTTGATAGTGTTGATTTCAAACAAATTAGTTTATCATTTATACCAAAATTAAAACATCTAGAATGTCTAGAATTTTTATATTGTAAAGGGTTTAATAATTGTATAGTTTTATCTAATAGTAAATTATATCTTAAAAAATTTAAATTATGGTATTGTGAAGTAGGAGATCTTATAGAAGAAATAATTTATTATCTTTGTAATGAATCATTATTAAAGTTAACTCTTAGTAATGCTACTACAAAAGCAGTTCAAATAGTAAAAGAATCTTGTCCAAATATTAATTATTTTTGTTTAAGATTTTATGCAAGAACATTTTCTGATTCAATAATTCCATTTATATGTGATTTATCATTATTAAATGTTTTATATATAGGATCAAATTTTGAAATTGATATGGCTTCATTAGTTAAAAATTTTGGAAATTATTTAATTTATATTGAATGTTTATTTTTTGATTTTAATATTGATTTACAAAGTTTTATTTATTTTACTAATAATTGTAAAGCTAATTTAAAATATTGGATTATTACTTTAGAAAATAATTCTTCATCTAAAGAATATTTATTAAATGTATGTAAATTTCAAAATGTTCATAATTCTTTAAAAACAATTGGAATTAAGAAGTATGGTAATGGTTGGATAAAAGAAGAATTAGAAATTATTGATATATTAAAGAATCAAGGAATTAATATTGTTACACCTGATGAATTAAATTATTTATTTTGTTGAGATTTTATGTAGTGTTTTATGTAGTGTTTTAAGAAATATTTTATGTAGTATTTTATGTAGTATTTTATGTAGTATTTTGTGTAGTATTTTATGTAGTATTTTTATCAGTCATTTATTTATTCTGTTATATATTTTTATCTTTCGTTTATTTATTATATATTATATATTTTTATCTATTGTACATTTTATCTGATATATAATAAACACGGTATTTCTTATCTACAATATTAATAAATTTATAAATCTTATAAATTTTTGCACAATTTAAAATAAATGTTATATATTATATTAATGATCAATTATCGTAAACTTAACATTATTAGCGTTATGAACGTCAAAAAATGATAATTTCAAACCATAATTTATCGTAAAATATCGATCGTGAAAATAGAAATTTATTATTGTTTCCAACCAATTTCATGTGTTAAAATTTTATAAATAAAGAAAAAAAAAAATGTACGACCATATTATTTATAATTTGGTCAGTATATTGATATATTGTTTTATTGCCGTTTCAAAAATGATTGAAATTTGATGTCGGTGGCGACCAAAAAAAAAAAAAAAATCAATGTATGTATGTTAAGGTAATGTAACACGGGATCGTTATTAAGAGATTAGTAGTATAACAATCCCTAAAAATAGAACATCGAACAATCATAGAAGCTATGCTAGCGGATCGTACTGTAACACAAATAGTTCTGTAACACATATACTGTGCCCGTAACTGGTAATAATAATAATAATAAAATATGATAATAATAATAAAAAATATGATAGTAATAATAAAAATATGATAGTCGATATGAATAGGTAACAATGAAAATTTGTTAATTTAACCCAAATATACAGTAAAATAAATTATTATATCATTCAGAAAGAGATTTAATTTTAAATTGTCATTATTGGAATCAAAACCATCTCGTCCAAAAAAGTTTATTAATGAATGTAAAATAGTTGGTAATTAATTAACGAGTAAAATATATATAATATATATGTATACTCGTCATTAAGACTTCAATTATCATAACTTGAAGTTTGACATGACTATTCACTACAATAATAAAAAAAATTTCGTTAATGAAAACGTAAGTTAAATAATTTTGATAATGACATTCATAATCATTTTAAGTTTTCGAATTTTTTTAAGACATGAAATTAAATTCGTTTTCTATGATATTACTTTTCTTAAATAATCGTTTATGAAGTTAATTTTTCTCAATAATCATTTATGATGTTACTTTTCTTAATGATCGAGGAGACCTTAATTATCTTTTCTTATAATACCTTAGAATTAAAAATTAATCAAAAATCTATATTTGATTTTCAATATAATAAAATTCATAATTACCATATTAATATCGGCAATATAATATCTGAATAACGTTAAATACGAATAATACGAATATTGTACGAAGATAAGAAAACCTGTAATAATGTTTTTTTTATGGAAGTTTCAAACATCATAGTGGTTTGGTTTAGTACTTAAATAATTCGTTTAATAGCAAGATATATACAAGAAGTGTTACACTTACGTGCTTAATTGGCATAGTTGTTATGGTTTAAAATTTTCATTTGCAACTTAAAAGATTCAACATCCGAATTTTTAAAAACGAATAAAGAATAACGAAAAACGAGTATAACGTATAATACGAATAAATACGATTAAAAATTTATCTTAACGCAAATGAAAACAAAACCATGGCATATTTACGGATAATAAATTTGAGAAGCAAAAAAAATCAATATTTATATAAAATAACAATCTTGGAAACATAATAACAGGAAATTGATTGGTGTTGTAAATTGTAATACTACAAACATACATCAGCTGTTAAGACGGCTTCAAACCATTTTAATCGTTATTTGGCGTCGATCGATTATAAAGTTTTATTTTATGATTTTATGTAAACTATTGATGTAGTTAAAAAGGTGAAAAACAAATCGAGGAACAAATGTTTTGTATCAAGTTATTTAGTACTTCTGTGGAATACATCATGTTTCAAATGATTTATGATTTATTCAAAAAGGGATAAAAAAAAAAAGATCAAAAAAAAAAAAAATATTATTATGTTTTGTCCATTTGAGCTATTTTAAGAGATGTATTGTATTGATGATATGATGACCACAAATAGTGTATGCGATATGAATATTACTAATTGAGACGTTTATCGGGACATCAGGACAATAGTAAAAAAAAATTTCATGTTACGCTTCTAAAATTCTATTTTATTTTTTTTTAGTAAATAAATAATTAATAATTAAATAAACAAATAAACAATTAACTTGTTTATAGTGATTATTTTTTTTCTTTGATAGGTTTGATAGGGATACTAAATATATTTACACATAGACTAATAATTTTTCTTTCTTTTTTTTTTTTTTATTCTTTTTTTTTTTAAGAAAAAAGAATACCAGATGTCGCATTCTTAACAAAGTTATGACAATTTTTTTTTTTTTTTGTGCGTGAGAGAAAAAAAACATGAATAATTATGTGATTATATTTTCTGAAATATTTCACATATGTTTGCACCAGTGAAAATTAATAATTTGATTATTATGATTTAAAAACTAAATATACCTAATATTTACATATTTTTATCATAAAATAACTTTTATGACTCCCTATTCTTTGTTCTTTTATTAATTGATCACGCATAGCCACTATCATCTAAAAATCGATTTTAAAGTCAATTGATCGATTTCTTAATAATAATTAATCGAATAATCGACCAACGAACAACGAATAATGATTTTTATTATTCACCGTATATGTATTAGTTATTTACTGATCTAGTAGTATATAAATGGGTAAGGATAATGACCCATTTATAACTAAACTAGATCAGTAAATAACTTTTTTGCCAGTTTATAACTGGCGGAAAAAATCCTAAATACCAATTAGTAGCCTGGTGATAAAAATATTTATTAACTAATAAAAAAAGAATTTTTTTTTAAAAAAAAAAGCTTTTCATAATTTTGGCAAGAATAAAAACTATACATAGGACGAAACAATGAAAGTTAATAAATAATTATGTATAAATAATATTATAAATTTATAATCGATCAATCAATTAATGAATTGTGACTTGATCACTTGATCAGATCAAATTTATTTGATTTAATCAATTAATTGATGACTAATTAATAATACAACGCTCGTTAACATACGTGTCGTCGGAATTACCGAATTATTAATTCTACATTTTAAATATACCATATATTATCATAAATACATTATTCAATAATGCCGTAATTTGTAAATATGTTAAATATGTTAAATATGTTAAATAATCCAATGGGTTTCTTTTTTCGTGTCGCATAATCGTTATTTTGCGGTATTTGAATTACGGCATTACGGATTACTTATAAGCTCCATAATTATGCCGTGATTAATATTACAGTCAGCCCGATACCCAATTTTGATGATCATTTACATGATTATGGTTCTTTTAATTAAACGTTCCTTCATTTATACAAAAGAATGAAACTTCCCCTTTCTTCTAATTTCGTTTATATTTGGCTTGAATTATGAAGATTTTGGACTACATTCTAAATGAATGACATATAAACGAAAAAAATTAAAGGTAGTTTTACACCGAAAGTTGTAGTATCGTAGGTTTGATCTCGAAATGTAGTAATTATCAGTGGTTGCAAATACTAGATTCGTCATAATAAGAAATAAAGTAATTACTAATTAGAAATTTGCTAAAAAAAATTTTTTGTACCAGTTTATAAAGTGAATAATTGAATAATCTAATTAACAAAGTTTTATATTTTGATTATAAAATTATACGGAGGTTATAAGGTTATAATTATGGCGCTGTTGATTACTGCGTGTTTGCGTCATAAATCTTTAATACCATAATGTCATAACTCCGGCTGATTTTAAATGATCACATCGATCTACAAAAAATATATATATAGTGATAAAATAGAAGGAAGGTTCGAAATTGTGGGATACAATTTAAAAAAAAGGACTTTTTTTTTTTTAAGGTAAAAAAAAAGAAATAATTTGCCTAATTTGTTCACATTGACTGATTTTTCTTTGATAAGGTGCTTTTTTTAGGTTCTTTGTTTATTTTACTTTTTTTTTTTTAAAAAAAAAAAAAAAAAAAAAAAAAAAAAAAAAAAAAAAAAAAAAAA
>QZLH01000997.1:33991-47902 GCA_003833135.1 Oehlia diaphana | reverse complement strand
AATAATTAATCTATCATTAGCTTCAGGAAAATAAGTCATGTGATTTATTAAAAAACCATACTCACGTCTCCGTTTGAGAGTACTACATTAGTACCATAATATTTAGTTATTAAAGACGTGGGAAATGACTCTTCGAGTAAGGCTTTAGGATACAAATCTAAAAATTATAAAGTTAAAATCTAGCCAATAAAAGAACTACAGTAAGTAATATCTTTAATAAAATTCCTTACCTGTTTTTGTCATTATGTCTTTTACTAGCCCCAAATCCGTTACCGTAATAGTCCATTGTCCATTGAACCAAAGCTATTTAAAATATTTTTTTTTTAGAAATTTTTGATGGAAATGAATATTTTTAAAGTATTATTACCTTCCCAATTCCTTCTTTCTCTAAAACATCACGCGTATTTTCCCAACGCTTATCTGGCCCAACTTTAGTAAATATTTCAATAAGAAGATCTAAGAAACTCAATGTCGGTATATTTTTAAGTCCTTCAGGTACTCTTGTTTTTTGATAAATCTTATAAGCTATAAAGGATAAAGCTAAAATAACTACAATGTAATTCATTTTTGTTGATAGATTGCAAGAAAAATGATTATATATTTAAAATAGAAGTTTCGAAATATTTTTAACTGAGAGTTAACATTTTTATTTTGGAGGCTTTATATATATTTCGACTGATAATCAAAAATTACCGGACGTAACTTAACCGGCCCGTCGGTTAACTACCAATTTAACGGATAAACTTTCAGCAGTTACAAAATAAAACTTAATATTGCAAGGAACCAATTGTACAAAATATTATATAAAGTTTCAAAATTATATTTAGATAATAAGTTGATAACCGATATTTATAGAAATTCCTTTTAAATCGAATAAAGAATTTTGGTCAATCACAGCCTGATAAATCGAAAAAAACAGATTTATATTTATAAATTGTAAATAAACATTTAGATGATTCACATGAAACATTTAGAGATTACCAAAACACGAATGCTCCTAAAGAATAATATTATGACTCTGCATAACTTTGTGAGGCGAACAAATAATGTTTATTCAACTAATTCTGATTTAATACTATGCATTTATTAAAGAATTTCCACGTCTTCATGATAATAGTTACTCCCTATATAACCGATAAAAAAAATTCTATTTTTGATTTCATATTCCCGACAGTACGTGAAAATCTCATTTTATTGAATTACGTGATATGTACTAGTCATAGTAGCAGATTGGTCGTGCAAGAATATTATTGGTCGTTCATATAACGAAAATCCAACTATGAAACAAGGCTGCTTCTTATACTTCTTTAGCGACATTATATAAATAGATTCTTAAAACTATACCGTACAGTCGTGCGACAATTTTTATAATCATAAATGTATGTCATATTACCACTGGATATAATCACAAATAATTTATCGCTGCATCATATTTATCAAGTAACAACCTTTTGATCAACTATTTTGGCTTAGCTAGACACAAATAATAAGTAAAGGCGAATAAAAACGAATGAATAAAAAAAAACTACCCAAATCATACGACTATCCCTTCGTTTGTAGACCTTGGCAGGCAAATTTGCCTGCAAACAAAATTATTGAGCCAAGGAAAATCATTGCTCATCAAGACGAATCCAATGGTGGTAATGAGCCAAGGAAAATCATTGCTCATTAAGACGAATCCAATGGTAGTTATAAGCCAAGGAAAATCATGGCTCATCCAATGGAACCATATACCTTTAGGTGTGGTAGATCAGTTGCAAATTGGGGAAAAAATTAGCAGATCACAATAATTATATGCTTTATATATTTCAATTTGTGACAGATTTATCGCACCTAGAGATACGTGATTACTACCATTAGATTTGTCTTGATAAGACGATTCCGATGAGCTGTATTCCACGTTTCTACGACTAGCAATTTTGCTTGGAAATTTTACAGACAAATAAGCTTCAAATAAGCAGGCGAATTTGCCTGCTAAATTTCTAAGCAAAATTATGAGCCATTCAGCGATCATATGAGGATGAAATACAGCTCATTGGAATCATCTCATCAAGACGAATCTATTGGTAACAACCATGTAACTTTAGGTGCAATAAATCTGTCATAAATTGGAAAAATACAAAGCATATTATTATGCCGATCTGTTAATTTTTTCCAATTTTCAACTGATCTACCACACCTAGAGGCATGTTGTTACCACCATTGATTTCGTCTTAATGAGGCGATTCTAATGAGCTGTATTTCATTTTCTATGATTACTGGATAGCTCATAATTTTGCTTGCAGGCAAATTTGCCTGCCAAGGTTTACAGACGAAGGGATAGTGTTGACGAACGGGAAAATGATATTTTGAAAAAAATAAATTTACTTAATCGGATTTTCATTTAAATATTAAAGGTATTGGATGTAGACTCATAGTTCCACTACCATCACTTCCAATTCTTAATTTACTTTTATGAATACTATCTGCTGGTAAATATACTTCATATTTTCTTACTATATTAAATATAAAAACTAACTTTAGTAAATAATATAAATATTAAACCTATTAAATATAAAGTAACTTACATAAAGCGCACAGAGTTATTCTTTGTTCAATAAGTGAGAAATTAAATCCTAAAAATCTAATTTATCAAAAAATAAATTTAATTTAATATTAATAGAATTTAATTTTTTTTTTCACATAAAATAAACTTAACTTACAATCTATTACCGCCACCAAAACTTAACCAAGCATAATGATCATGTTTTTCATTCTCAAATCTTTCAGGAATAAATTTTTCGGGATCTTCCCAATTCTTTGATGAATGATGGACTCCATAAACGAATAATACAGCAGGCGATCAAAATTATACGGACATTTTGATTTGTTAAAATTACGCTGATCATCATGTGATGATGCAATATAATTAAAGGCTCATTGGTTTCGTCTCGTCAAGTTGAATCGATGGTGGTCATCTCATGTCTTTAAGATCAATAGATGCCGAGATATACCACTGATATACAGTACCTTAAAACATTTTTTAATCGAAGATTTTTCGAAGCTCCGAAACTAACAAAATCAAGAATATCTTACTATCCAGTGATCGGATTTTGCTGAACAAAGGCTTGTTGGAATCGTCTTGTCGAGGCATGTAGTATGATGGGCGGCACATATCTCTAGCATCAATATATAACGAGATAATGACTAAAACGTCCAAAATGTATTACAAAGTGTATCTCGGCATCTATTGACCCTAGAGACATGATATAACTACCATTCGATTTGTTATAATGAGACAAATCCAACGAGCCTTTAATCGTCAAATTCGGATCGCTGAATGTCAAGATAATCACAAATGTCCGTATAATTTTGATCACCTACTGTACTATAGACGTTTTAGCTGGAATTACATGATTTCAAAATTAATTTCTTGTGAATTAAGTCTTCGAGGTAATTATAACCTAATAATATATTATAGATTTTAAAGAATTCTGATAATAAATAAATTTAAAATTAAATGTTAGAAAGTCTCTAAACGGATATAATCTAAGATTTCATTTATAATCATGTTTATGTACTATTTTAATTCTTTTTGTTGTTCCACCACGCTTGGCATCAAATTATCACCAAGAACACGTAATATTTCATCGCGAACTTTTTTTTGCACATCCTTATTAATAAAAAAAAAATTATACAGAGATAATTATATATTACATGAAACTTTGAAATTTTTAAACTCAATACCTTGTGAACGGCTAAAAGATATAAAATAGTTGTTAAAACATTCGCGGCTAATTTCATTATTGGAATAACAAAAATTGTTTGCATTAATAAATATAATAATGATAAATAAAACGTAACGTATAATGTATAATTAAAGTTCTTCTTACTAGTATCATGACCAGCCAACATAAAATTGCAAGATTATGCTATAAAATAAAATAGAATACTGATACTAATAAAATTCTAAAGCTTTTATATAAATTATAATTCTTACTCGTAATTCTTCACTTGTTAAAGTAGGATTTCTGGGCCATTACAAGCTTGTATCATATGCTCTAATAAGTCAGCAGAATTATTATTAATTTTTTTTTCTATTTCTCCCGTTTTCATTGATTTACGTTTGCTTTCATCGTAAATTATTAAGTTTTACTACTTTCTTAAGTGTTCCGGTACGCGGAAAATAATCAAGGAATGAAAAAAGAAGATAAAGTGGGTAGTTTATTTCTTTATAAGTAGTGACATACATTATTTGGATTTTCAAGATTCTTGATTACAACTAGGGATGTTAACGGACCGGTCGGTCCGTCTTGGTCCGGTCTTCATCGGTCCACGGTCCGGGACCGGACCGAGGACGGGACCGATCGGTCCTATATGGACATAAAAAAAATTATGGCGTTAGCTTCGCATAATTTTTACCGGAATTAACAAAATTTCCTTTTTGGAAATTTATGTAACCTCGTGCAATAAACTTCAATTTTCGCGGAAATAAAAATTTCCTTTTTTGGATTTGTATGACATTACACTGCCATAATTCGGACCGCTATAGGACCGTCTAATAGGACTGACGGTCCTATCGGTCCGGTCAATCCAGACCAGACTGCTAATTACAACCATCAATAATTAGTACAAGTTTAACGTTAGTACTTTTATATCTATATATATAAAAAATTTATTCATACATTAAATCAAACCAAAGGCAGTTCTTCCAAGAACATCTAAAGCCATCCTATGCATGAGATTTTTAATTTCAATAGGTTTATTGTCAACTTTTTCCATGACATTCAATAATTTCATGACAGATTCAATAAAAACGTGTACTGGCAAGAAGGTTTGCAAATTGCAATACGACTAAATTATAAAAGAAATTAATTATTTATGAAAGACTACATGTAAATAAATAATGCACATACCGATGACATTTCCAATCTTATATAAGTTTAAATATCAACGAATAGCTTCGGTACACTTCGATTATTACAAGGATAAAACATTTGAACTATATTCTACTCACGTCTCCATTAGATAATATTAAGTTTACACGGCCATAATATTGAGTTATTAGAGATTTTGAAAACAATTCTTTGAGTAAATCTTTAGTATACAAATATAATTCATAAAATATTTTACGTTAAAATTTTGATAAAATTAAATAAATAAATTCTAAAATATTGTAACCTGTTTTCATAATTATATCTTTTGTCAATCCCAAATCGGTTACCACGAGAATCCGTTCTCCGTTAAACCAAGATTATTAAAAAATTTTTCAAATTCTGTTTTAATTATAGGAGAATAACCATAATATTACTAACCTTTGCGATTCCTTCTTTCTCTAAAGTCTCACGTGAGGTTTCCCAACGCTTATCTGGTCCACATTAGCTAATATTATACTAAGAAAATTTAAAAAACTTAATGTCGGTACATTTTTAAGTCCTTTAGGTACTTTTGTTAATTGTTAAATTTTAAAGGTCATAAGAGATATTACAGCTAAAATGGCTATAAGGGCATTCATTTTGTTAAGGATTTAAAAAAAAAGAGAAAAAAAAAAAAAAAAAATTTATAGTACAAGACCTATATAACTTTAATTTGTTGCAGCAGATTATCCTTTCATTTTTAAATGGATTGATAGCGGAAATATCATTTGCCAGTCACTAGAAAACCGCTACACAAAATTCAAGAATGAAAGTTTAATTCCAAATATGGAATTTTAGTTAGGATTATCTAATAAAGAAGGTGTATTTTAGAACAGATAATTAATTTTTGTATATTAGTTACATGGCAAATTCTGCAATTCTAAATGGCATAAGAGAGGAAATAAGTAATAATAATTATAAACTCAATAAAAAATTTAAAAAAATGTAAATAATTCGATTTATAAGGTTATTAATTCCGGAAATATGAGCCTTTTACGGGTGTTGTGTCCAGAAATATGACCTGAAATTTCCTAGAAAACATCCGATCAAAAACAATAATAAGAATCATTGATCGGAGACCGAAGTATGTCGCCATTTCTAAAGAGTTTTATTATTCAAAAATTGATACTGGAGGATTCGGAAAAGATTATTGTAAAAATAATGTATGTATATTATTTTTTAATTTAGATCAAGCTTCAACATGATATACAATCTTGTGATAATATTATTGAATTGATAAAATACTCAGTGCACAGTATTTTTATTTGATTTTACAAAAAGAAAATATGATTATTTCTTTTATTCGCTATTAGAAAATCAAAATGTTCAAGCAAAAAAATTATTTAAATTCGATAGTTCTGATCTTAATATTATTTGAAAGAAAAAACTTTAACATTCTTACTGGTCAATAATTTCGGTAGATTATGTCGTATCCTATTACATAATGAAGGCAAATAACGTGTAATTTTCTTAATAGCACTCTGGTAGTTTGTTAATTCATTAAGATGATAAGATAAACAATTGGATTTAGAAATTTTGCAAGGTCGTTGAGAAAAGCCAGTTTTTAATACACCACACCAATTATATTTTATATATACAATTATACTGGCATGTAATTCCTTTGATAAAATAAACCTTTTATTGATTATAATTTTACAATATATTATTTATATTTTTTAGAATGTTAACGAGATCGTCCGATCATTAGTAAAAATTAAAAGCAATTGACTAATCTTCAACATTATCGGATAGCAATAATTTGTATCATCAAATATTGAAAGGAGCTTAAATAATTTTATTATTGAAAGGATAACATTTTAATAATTAGGAACTTTATATCTATATTATCAAAATTTTGAATAGCTTGAGAAAGAAATAGTATTTATCATTGATGAAAACATTCCATCTACAAAAAAAATTAAAATAGTTAACGATATGACGAAGAATTTGACTCGCTTATTAATGCATCAGAGAAAAGTAACATATTAGCACAATATTATATTGGGTCTTGTTAATAAACTTGGTCATAGAACTGAAAAGCCTGCTTTTAAGTTATAAGAATTTGGCATCAGTGAGATTATCAAAATTGATTTATTTTATGATAAAGCGATTGAATTATATCAACAGGAGAGAAGAATAATATTAATAATAAATGGATTATTGTGAACCGTACTGAGAATTATCATTAAGTGGTAATTCCTATTTCTAAATTAATTTTCAATTTGGAAATTAGAGATTTTTATATGAAGTAATACTTTTTATCAAAATTAATTTCCTATAAAGATAGTATTGATTAGTTTTATACAAAGTGGAATTAAAATCGCAGTTCTCACGAGATTTAGTAGTCTTAAGTATTTTCTTGCATTCTTATTAGCTTCATTAGTTAGTTGTGTCTAATCTTTAATGTTAGGTACTAGCTTTCACATAAATGGTTCTGATTGGGACATTCCGGGACATTGTCCAAACAGTTAGTCAAGTCATTCCTCCCGTCCAGCTGTCCAGTTGTCCGGTGTCCGGTGTCCGTAATAATTAAGTCCGAAAAATAATTAATATAATTAATATGTTTTATATATATTGTATGTCTGTATATAAAATAAATAAATAAAATTCCATTTTCAATATACTTTTTCCAGCTTGTATTTCTTTTGTCAACTTTACTCATTTTTAAAAAATAATAAATTACTAAAAATATATGGTCATAGAAGACTTAATCTAAGTTGTGATGAGCAAAGAAATTAAATCCAATTTCGCAATCATTAAGATGTATCTTACATAATTGAAGCTGTGCTTAGTCATCATCGACTCAGAAAATGGACGAACGTTTAAATTGTTGCACTATTTTTAATCAGAGTGTACATTATGACAATCGGTTACGTTAATGAATATGGTAGTTATGTTGATTTTTTTCAAATTATGCATTATGAGTCATTAATGGACATTATTTTGTACCACGTAAATTATTTTACGCTAAAAGTAATATATATGAATAATGAAATTGACTAAAATATGTGTTTGATGATAAAATAAATATACGATTAATTAGTCACGTATTAATTGATTGGCTATATATCACGCGTTTGTAGATCATTTGTTAAAACCCTAATTAGCTTGTCAATCATTCATGACAAGTAACAATTAGTCTTTTGAAAAGGAAGCAATCATTTGGAGTAAAAATGAGGGACCATATTTTTTGGTTACAAAATTTGTATATTAAATCATCAAGATCTTTTATTAATAATATTGTTGGTAAAAGCAAGCAACATTCATATGAAAAGAAAATCGTTAATAGAGAAACTTTTGAAACAGAGGTATTTAAGTTATTGATAATAGATTATCTACCTTTATATTTAATTGGTTTCAAAAGATTTTTAAGAAAATTTTAATATTATTAAACGGGCGCTCATAATGATATTCCGAAATCATATTATACTTATTATTCTTATAATTCTGTGTTTATATTGGCTTTATTCTAGAGGTACTAAGAGTTTTAGACATCCGACCAACTGCCGATTGTACACTAATATTTTTGAAAATAATTTAAGTTACGCAGTAATGGGTTTTTCGGTTAGTTATGTAATGATTGATATACGCCCACAGAAATAGCACACGTCTATTTTCTATACTAACGGAGTTTACATGTTTATGACATGACTCATCATGGTTAAGTAATACATGATTAAAATATAGTATAAAATAGCCACTTTTTTCTCTTTATTTTCTTCAACTCCTCCTCTCCTTTTTTATTCCTTCTCGCTTTTCTTTTTCTTTTATTTATTTTTTTCTTGTTAAGTATGGCAATAGGTAAGGTACAACCAACTCCACATCTCATTTTAAACCGTAGGTACGACAATCTTCACGTTAAAAACTTTAAAAAAGTTAAAGCCATACTTAAACAAATTTTTTTAATAAAATTGAGTCGAGAAACCTGTGTTTATTGCTCGTTCGACTTTCCCACATTACGTATATATACGTACGTATTATATGTATGTATGTACATAGTACGTATTGTGTATATATGTAAACCAAATAATTAGATGGGGGGATGAGAAAGCTTATTTTTGATTTTACAAAAATAATTTCTTTCTTGTTCTGATGCACATGTGTATTTTTTTTATTTGTTTTGATTTTTATGTAAATAATTTTCTTTTATAATTTTCTTTCTTGATTTGATGCACATGTGCATAAGTAGTCGTATCTGGGGCCAGAACATAACTAAAAAAACACAGTTTACATATAGAATTGGTCAAGTTATGAATGTTGTTATATTAAATATATATCTATATGTCCGAACGTCTCTGCTCAATTTTTGTTCTTAACAATCCAAATATTATTGTTTTTTTAATTATATTAATTATAAACTGGTTGTATAAGATTATAGGTAAGTGGTTTCTTTTTTACCTGAACGAAGCTTGCCACCTCTACGTGGTGTTCAGGAGAAACAGTTAAGTTAATAACTGGCCAAGAGCAAGCAATATTTGCAATATTTTATTTTACATATTTTTGCGCCGTTTTGTATTGAATATAACGTAAAAATGTTTATTAATTATATTAGCATCATGTTACAAAATATTTATTATTATTGAAAATAAGTTTTCTTTTTATTAAAAATTAAGTTCTTTGTATTTTACAAAAAACCTACCTGAATAACTACCATTACAGTATAACCTCAGAAAATCTTTTCCCTATGTAAACAGCAAATAAAATTTTTGTTTCGAGTCGATTAAAAAGGATAAAAAAAAATAAAAAATAATTAAAAATTTCATTTTTAACTAAGGTGGCGTCAGGAATCAAGTTGGCGCGCCCTTTAATGTTTTACTTTATTCATAGAATTTAAATAGATTTGTCACCCACTATTTTTGTCTAATTACGTAATTCTTAATGATTTTTTTGTCATCTGAACAATGAAATTTTTGCAATTAAAATCGGCCGGGATGATCGACAAATCCAAACGACGATAATAACGATAATAATAAATTTGGGTTTTTGTTTAGTAAATCACGCTCAACATATTTGTAAATCACGATTGTTTTTTATAATAATGCAAATATTTTCTTTTTAACACAATAATGAATATTATTTTAGATCTTCTTGTTCAATGTCTATGAACCCGCCGCAAACACTTTTTTAATGTAGTTAAATAAAAATTTACTATTAGCTACGCATTTTTTCAGGGCCGGAATTATGATAATGTCAGTCAGCTACTAAAATAAGTAATAAGATTCTGACCAACACTATCAAAATAGTCTAAAAAAGGAAAATTTCCATGATTATTTGGGCCTATTCTACGCGTTATTTCTTGTAATCTTGTTATATATTTCGGAGTCCTGTTAAATTTATGAAATTGTAACAATACATTGGCAGAAATTTAATAGTATTTTTCTTAATTTTTCTTGAAAAAAAAGGGAAATAAAATATTGATGGAAGTTCAAATCAGGTAGATTATAATTTAGGAAGCATTAAAAATTTAAACAATTAAAGTTTAAAAATTATTTTTTTAAAACTTATTATTTATTTATATTTAGAGCGAAAATTTTCCTCGCATTGTTGTAGGATACTAGCTTCGCACGAAAACATGTTTAATAATCGCAACCTTCTCAAATTAGAAGAGAATGAATTACTACTCCAAATGAAAAAGTAGAACTTTTAAAAAATTTGATTAAACCAAAACATTTATATGCTCTTAAATTACTTTTTCTCAAAATGAATTTTTACCTCAAAATTCTTCGAGATACTTTGATCATTTCAGCGGATCCAACACCATTTGACTATTACCACTAAATAAAAAATTTGCGCACTGCTAATAATTTTTCTTATGACAGGTAAGCACAGAACGTTCACAACAAAAGAAATATTTACAAAAGTTCTGGCAGGAAGCAATCGAGGAATGTGAAAGAGTGAGTGAATACATTATTAAACTCTTTGTGTAAGTATAATTTACTAAGCTAACATATTTGTTATGCTAACATATTTATTACTATAGATCCCAAAAAAAGGAAGAAGAATGAAGATAAAGAAAATGTTCAGCCATCAAAAAAATTCTGAAATTATATAACTCTTTTTTGTTGGATTCGGGGGATGTGCCTACTGCCGTGCATGCTATTACAATAAAAATTAGAAAGGTAAACACTATTGATGAGCTAAAAGAACTTATTAGAGAGAAAATTAACACCTCTATCATAGCAAAAGTCAAAAGATATTAAATTTTGGAAGATCAAAATTCCAGACAATCATGATGATGAATTAGCAAATTTTCCTCTTCAAAACTCCAATATGCTTCTTGCCACCCGCAAAATTGGGGAATATTGGGAAAAAATGCCACCAAAATGACATATGCATGTTATTGTAGTAGTCTTTAAAAAATGCAATACAAACTCTCTTCTGAGACATAGCATCAACAGTCTTCTCAATGATCATATTGATGAGTTGTGTTTATACATCGAATCAAAAGACGGCGCAGGAGGGACTCTTTCTCATTGATCTCTGGACCAAATTTTTCCAGAAAAAATAATGACAAAATATATAGACAAACTCACATAAACTATATACAAAATGAATATTCTTTCACCGAAAGAGTTCGTAAACACCTTTTACAAAGACATATTCCAACTTCTATCCAAAAAGTTTTCAAGGATAGGAACAAAAAGGCCTAAAAACTTCAGAGAGGAAGTGCTACGAGTCTATAGACAGACAGACAGGAGTATAATAGTCTTTGAAGAAATAGCGCATAGCACTTGCTTACCTTTAAAGGAAATTTTACTTTTACTAGAGAGTAGTGTCAAAGTTGCTCACAAAATATACATGGACAACTCAAAGCTTCAAGGCAGGAAAGAAGAGATACTGCAGAAAAGACTGTACGAAGAGCACACATGATCACGTGAAATGAGTCATACCCTATCAAAACAGGCAGAAGTGATAAAACACAAGGAACTAATAATATCAAACCAAAATCGCACCATCGACTAGATAAGGAAAAAAAAGGAGGAAACCAGAAACAAAAAGGAGAACACGCCTAAAAATACAAAAAAAGGTAGTCGCTCCCAAAAAAAGAAAAGATCAGAGCCGATCTTGAAGATTCCGATTTTGATTGAAAATCAAGATGATAAAGAAAAAGAGACATATTTTTTTACGACATACCGAAGTACTGGACAGAAGAGGATATTAGGACCAATTTGGCCAAGATAGGAAAAGTTTTCAGGATTCAAGTGAAACAACAATACAAATACAAGTCCGTCAGAGCACAAATACTGTTGAATAAAAATTTTGAGAATAAATTCAATATCGGCACTTTTGGAATTTGTATTAGCAAAAATTTCATAAGATGGTATGACGCCAAAGATGGATTGAAGACCAGACAGGAAAGAGATAGATGGCAATTGGTCAGAGACCTAACTAATAAGGAGATGGAACAAATTAAAGAAACAGGAGAATACGAATTCACAAAGAAGATACAAATGGAATACGCTGCATCTTTCATTAAAGTTATCAAAATCACAAAAAATTGGAAAGTGATAGGATACTTTAAGAACTAAAGTTTGACAGAAGGTGCAGTAGAATTATCAATGAAAAAAGGCATTTTGGGCGAGATATGGATGGTAAGGAATAAGAAGACAATTTATAGAAACGGAAAAGAAAATGAGGAAAATAGAAAAGGAGGAAGAGAAGAAGTTAAGAAAACAGACACAATGAAGGAAAAAGTTTTCAGAACGCATATACCAGAGCCATGTACACCACCAGGACAAATTCTTAAAGAACTGGAAAACACAGCATCAAAGAGAAGGTGTCAACAAACGGAAGCTATTAAAGACTCAGATACAGTCCAGATGACACCATTGGAGAAAACACGTGACGCATGGTTTAGCGATCTCTTGAAAACTTATTTGCCAAAAAAATTGGGATCACCACAGAAAGTCAGAGAATTCTATCAGCTACCAAAAAGTTTGACAGATGATGAGGTAGTTGAAATGGTCAACCAATGGAGACTGGACAGTGACAAAGAGGAGGAGGATAGCAACGTGAGCGACAAGGAAGTAGCAAACACTAGCACTAAGAGACAATTAAAACGCGATAATGTACAACCGGAGAAAGTAGTTGATATTATAAAAGATATGAGAGTAAAGAAGCAAGAGAAAAGGAAAGAGAAGGTAGCATATATTCCATACAAAAAGTCAACCAACAACTCCGATCAAATGAAAAATTTGAAAGAAAAATTGTCAGAATTGGACGAGATTTTTAAGGAAACAGAGAATGAAATGGACTGGGAGAAACTGAAAGCTGATGTTGCTTGGGATATTAAAGATTCACATGATTTATCCTCAGATAAGGAATTCAAGGAATGGTCTATGAAAAAGAACAATTTCATGCTTGTAGGTCAAAAAATTATCAGTGAAGCGGAAAAAAGTGAGATATTAAAGGAGTATACAATGCTCAATGAAGACTTCACTTCAAGACTTAAAGAGGAAAACTTCGCTACAGATACTAAAGGTACAGGAGATAAAAGACCCGTTCCAAATTCCCCGGGAGTGGAAATTTCACGAAAGAAGGAAGAGAAGAAGAAAGACAAGAAAAAGAAGAAAAACAGAGGAAGAGTTTTAGTAGTGAATGGGATATCTAGGATAGATTAGAAGGAATTTACATCGAGAATTTGAAGTCACGTGATATCGCGTAAAAAATGTACCAATAAAAAATTAACTCATGTATTTTTCTCTAATGTTATTTCAAATCATAGTTTAGTCTAACATTTTTTTTTGTAGGTTTTGTGGAAAGGAGGAACTATGGATTTTGATCTGGATATTGACCTTACCAACAAAGAGTTTTGATGGGCATATTCGGATGTTATTCTATTATAGATTTTTCTCTCTACAGATTTATGGAAGAAATATAAATTAGTTAGGTCAAAAATAGTAGTTTAGTTTAGGTTTAGGATAAGTATTTATTTTATTTTATATTTTGTTTTGCATTTTTATTAGTTAGATCAACTCTGTTATAGGGTTACGTCATGATTTGCATGCGTAGCTCT
>QZLH01000997.1:23085-33244 GCA_003833135.1 Oehlia diaphana | reverse complement strand
AAAAAAAAGGGGTTAAAAAAAAAAAAAAAAAAAAAAAAAAAATCATCGAATCGAAATTAAAGAAATAGATTAAGAGAGGAAATCTTTAAGAAGACAGAGAGTTGGTCACAAAAGTGTTGTTCCATGCCTTGCTCTCAGATATCCAAATTACTTTGTTGATACGGAGGTTCATATGGTTCATATAGATGCTTGCCACAATGTATCCCTTTATATCGATCTTTTGACAGTTGAGCTCAAACCAGCTGATAATGCAAAGCGGAATCGGTTTATTTTTGAGTTCAAGAATAAAAGTGTCAACTTCTTGGATTTGCGAATCAGTGGTATGTTTTTCATTCTTGCCTTTTATGTTTACTATTATTTTTCAGATTTGAATCAAACTTTTACTAACGAAATCAGGTAGTAATAATAACTGGAAAGTGATGGAACAAAGAGCAAAGAAAGTTGAGCAATGTCAATAAGTGATGTGCGTCAATTGAAATGTGGCAATGCAGAACGATTTGATAAAGGCAAGACTATAGGGGATATTTTCAATGATGCCCGTAAACAACTCAATTATGTTCACAATTTAAAGGATGACTTTCATACTTCGGCATTTGTTGTGATGTCAGTGGGTTCGAGAAGATTAATATGGGAAAAAATTAATTAACTCTATATGTATTTTTACAGGTGCAAGAATTCTTAGTTATGTATATTTATTTTGCAAATATATATACTGTATATATATAATCCCAATGGTTTTGTTTTCATTACTTTTAAAAACTCGTTTTTATTGCATTGCAATACAAACTTTCCAATGCAAATATCAGATTTCTTACTGATTATATAATTGAAACTAAAGAACAACTCAATCAGAGTAACCTAAGGACGTACGAAAATAAATAATGGAAATATAAACATTTACGGGTATTTTATTAATATTTTTATTTGAATGTCAATATGACGCGTTACAATTCCCTTTAAGATTATCCATTGTTTTTAGAAAACATCATACTATTCCTTTCTTTTTTTTTGAAAAATGCAATAAAACTTCAAGGCTGTATAAAAAGATTCGTTGTTTATATTGTCAATGTAATCTTCTAGATAATTAACGCCATGGTTTCACGTTATTTGTGGGCGAATTCTTCAACAAACTCTTAAAATAATTTAATTTTTTTTTATTTGTAGCAATAATTCTAACAAATAAAACTTGGAATTCAAAATAAATCATAAATTTTATAAAGAAAAATAGAACAAGTTAATTTATACCAATATTATTAATTAGTAACTTCTCAATAAAGTTTTAGCTGTAAAAATATTTTATTTATTGATTCATATAAAGAATTTTATTTTTTTAGTTCAAAAACAATATAATTTTAATTATACACAGGTTTAACTTAAATAGAGACATATCAAATTTCCGAACGTAGTATGCTATTAACAGTAAAAAAATAAATGGGACCAAGATGAGATGAAACTGCAAAACTAATGGCTTATCCCAGCGCAGAATCCATTTTTGTCAAGTGCATTAACGTCATAATCTTTCTCTGTGATAAAATTCCACAATTTTTATCTTTCGGAGGACGTGGACCAACAAGAATTTGGACGCCCACCAAGAACTATGTCGAGTAGTTTGCCGTGGTCTATACTGAATTCATCTAACTTAAATAACCGTTCTTTATTCCAATTGCATTATTTCCTTGGATAAATAAATTAGAATCATCAACGAAAACGTAAACAGAATAGTTGGGGATCTGAACGGCAAGACCCTCAGGAAAAATTTCCTTTATTCTCATTTCAGGATTACTCAACTCTTTACCACCTAGCACTTCTTAATGTTCAAATAAAATGGTGTATAGCTAACAGGCCTTGCTTTCTTTCCAGATTCTTTTTTTGGAAGATTTATTCTCTATAATGTGTACTCATCGTGTTTATCAAACACGTACACATAATTGTCGTTTGCCTTAAATTTTTTTTAACTTTGTCGATAGTATCTCTTTCTTCTACTTCGATAGAAAATGAAGCGGTGTGTGATGTTGCCACAATGTATAATTTAATTAAGGGGGTTAAAAATAATGATTCTGCAATACGATGATCAGTTTGACAGGTGTTTACCAACAAAATACATTGCGGCGATCATTTATGACGATAATTGTTTATGCCAAAAATTAACTCGTATTTTTCTAAGCTCTCTGAGCGTCTTGCCACTCAACTATTAGGACGAGATTCTTACCGTATAACATTTTGTACACATGAATTTCTACTGAGTAGTAGGGGACTTGTGTCAACCTTTTAACTGTGTCCAAGACATTCTACATGATCCTTTACCTCAAGATTTAATGACAACATAAAATACGGTTTGTCCAAATATGGATCTCTCTGTTAATATTGTTTCATTCTCACATTATTCGAAAAAACTAACAATTTATGGGAACAAAACCCGACTGAAATTGCAACCGACCAGAATTGAACGGGCTATCCTTATTTGAGAGAATATTCGCACGTGCGAATCCGCCAATCTTCAGAATGCATGTGATAATTTTAGATCAACACACGGAGTAATGTATATCTTTTGCGCGCAAATATATTACTCATTGTATTACCATATATACTCGTCACTCATTTTACTCATTTTATAAAACTTATTTTATACTATATTAAGTCTGGTCTTCTTATCAAATAAATGTGTATACTTGTACATCTTATCCATTTATCTCTTTGAAAATAGTTCATTTGAATTTGCATTTCTATTTACTTCTGATACACTTCTTTTTTGCACACACTATGCGTTTATTTTCTTTTTTTTTATTCTGCCAAGCTTTTAGCTTTCTTGTTGTGTTAGTTTCATCATGTTCACCAGAAATCAAGGACGGGAATTTTATTTCTATAAGTTCATCAACCTCTCCAACTTACCGATTCAATATACTTGGTTTCAATCTGTATGATACATAAAAGAATTTATTTATTATACTATTATTTAACTTGATTTTAATGAATGGCCTTAAATTGTAAAGATACCCGAACAATTCTTCCCCGGCGATTGGAACTTGGAACTCTGGTTCCCAACCTTCAGATAATGAAATTTTCGTATTGAAGCAACCAATAACTCGTGTTTATGAGTTTCGGCCATTCATTAGTTTTTATCAAAATATGAGTAAATAATAAAAATTAATTATGATGAATATATTGTTTTGCATTTTAATTAACTTTTTTTTCTTAACCGGTGTTATAGTCGTTGAAATACCGGTTGCAAGTATCAATAATATCGGTGATCATTTCATTGTTAGTATGAGGTTGGTATTTGAGAGGAAATTCGCTAACTATGTGTAGAAAAAATCTAATCCAAGGATTCGCCTTCACTCATCTGAAGAGAACTAACTTACATGTATAGACTAGTTTGTTATATTATACGTTCTATATGCAACCTTTAAACTGAGTGTCTTGCTGCCTAGATTCATCTTCCCGTAGGGTATGAAGTAGAACCAGAAATTATGGAAACTGCATTCCTAGAAAATGATTAATACACAAAACACACGAGAAAAATTCATGATGAATTTTGAACGAAATAGAAGTGTATAAGTAGTAAACAAAATGTATACAAAAATTAGTTGGTTCAACTAATTCCTAATCAATATCGTAAAAAAAATACTCCGTCTACAATGTAGTTATGCTGCGTTGGGCTTCCATTTTTTCTACACATTTATTCATATTTATACTTAATTATAAATCATGTATTTTTCAATCTCAAAAGCAATAATAGCAATAATAGCGAAAACGAAAGATTCACTATCGAATGTGATGCCTGTAATCTAAATGCAAATGGGCCAGAGTATTGGATAAAATATCACTCTTCATGCTTAATAAAGGTAAAGAATTCAATCCTTAATAATATTAATTACTTTAGTAGTAAATAAAATTACTTTATCCTCAAAATAGAACTTAGCATCTGGTTTTTGTGCGAATGGTAAAGATCTTCAAGATAATTTTGTGACTCAAGTAGATTGTTTAAATGCTTCAAAATGGGATCTTTTTGGGTAAATTTAACAACATTTTGGTTTGATGTTATTTTCTCTTGAAATTGAAATATTATTGCATTATAACAGAATATCGCCTGATATGCCTAAAATTTCATTACCAACGATAATAACTTCTGGTTCACCTACGACGATCTCAGAACTTGGACTTATAGTCATAATTGCTGGGTCGATTATTGGTACAGCTTTTATTTCTTTTATAGTAGGTTATTGTATAATCAAGTGCAAACTCTCATCTAGAAATGTACAATCTTTACAATCTCTTAAATTTCCTCATGCTATAAATAATTAAATTTTCATAATAAGTATAATTATTACTTTTGTATATATAATTGGTAAATTCAGCTATCAGAAAAATTGTTCCAAATAAAATTGCAAAAGTATTATTGTATTAATAAAAAAGTAGTAATGAATGGACTTTTAATGCTCATTACATGTTTTGGCATATATTTGTTATGGGAAATGGAGGTTTTAGGAACCATGTCAGAAGACAGCCTAAATATTTATACTCATTTCTCAAAAAATGTAGAAATGTAGAAAAAGAATAGCGGTAAATGTAGATAACAATAAGAATACCGCACAGAATTTATTGGTTCTCGATTGCCAATAGACGATGGATATACAATGAGGTAGTTGGGTAAGTTAAGGTATTATTGTCCGAAGCGTAGCGTAGATTATGAATTAGACTCGAGACTAACATTTTAGACATAAACAGCTTCGATGTTGCATATTATTAGTAATTCCTAAATAATTCATCGACGCTTCGGACGCTCCAACGGTCCCCGTTATAGTTTATTACAACGAAATTTACAACATTTATTGTATTTTATCATTACTTTTATGCTCACGCTATTCCTCGTGTGTGTATAATGAGACCAGTGAAACTGAACGAAGCTCACATCCACAACATACGATGTGATTATTTTAGCAAACAAATTACTTGTGTTGAACCTACTATATATGAGGCGGGTGGGGATAGTCCATTTGTTTAATACCCAGTGTATTTGCATTTTTTACCTGGAGAACATTGCGAAGAAATGTGCAAACCACGTTTTCTTTCAGGATTGCAACAATTACAATTATAGAACTATTACTGCATGAGGTCTCATACATGTTGTCAACGAATGGCATTATCATTTCGAATTTTGTCAGACAGATCACCACTACTGGAGTCTTTACACTGGACATATGCTCAGAGAAGCAGCGGCAATTTTTTTTGCTTGATCCTTTTCTATTCTAATTTTCGTTTAAGTTGTTGAGGTGTTAACTGTCTAAGAAATAACTGTTCAACGCATGTCAGACATATCTAACGTTGCATAACATCTTGTTGGAAAAGAGTATTAGTTGTGTATTTCTGTAGCATGATTAATGTGTATACAGAACATATTTTGAAGTAACACAATCAGTAATTGGCGAATGTTCGTCCATGAGAGCATGTAATTAAAAAAACGACAAGAAATATATCTTGTTATGTCCTGCTGTCATAGGTGTTTTAATTGGTCGCTCAAATATGGACACTAATATGACTTTTCGAAGAAAGGCAGTGTCGATGGGGATACTGTGGAGGGTCGGTTAATTTCAGGACATATTTAATAAGAATAATTATTACTTGTCAGAAGGAATTAAATACTTTCTTTTACCCTGTACTACTAAACAATAGTATGATACCAAGATCTAACATTACGTCAATATATAATTAAACAGGGGAAATGTTTGCGTATTTAAGCATTTGGATTATGTGGCATATAAAAAATAGTATGTTTACATTTTTTTTGTCGCATGAAGTCATATCCATTTATCTGTATTCAGTTTAGATAAGTAATATAACAATATATAACTGAGTTTAAGAAATTTTCTGACCAATTTTCTTGAAAAAATAAATTTACTTAATGTAGGTTTGGTAGCTTATTTTTGTTTTGCATAATACAGGCCAAAGTTAGATGCTTGACAGTATTACAATATACCACTAGCCACTATCATATACCAACAATTTGATATGCTGATACTTTTTTCCCAAAACATCAACATCGGTATATAGAGATTTGACTGTATTTAACACATATAACAACATTGAAACCATATTAAACGAGTTAGTCATATATTTTTTTTGCGGTCCCACATATATAGTGTTACTTAGTCTATGATTTGTGATCTTCTCCACAGATTCTCGATGTTGCATTAACTTTTGCGTTATTAAAAGTAACATATACAGAAAGTATCAATATAATTAAGTGAACCTGACATTCCAAAGTAACTCTAGTAAAACCATCAAAGGTGCGAAGTAAAAGAGAAACAAACAATTTCTCATACAAGCTGAGATTCGTCCAATTATTCTATACAATAGATAACGAACTTCCTCCTAAAGTCTGCGAACAAGGATATACAGATTATACAGTATACTACTGCTTCATGGATTCATGGATGTTTAATAAATTCTGATTTTATTAGTTCTCGATTTTATATAATCACGGAAGCATTACTCAGAAGACAACTACTTCATCACTGGTAGATTGCAAATGCAATTAAGTAGCACATCCCTTCGATATTGTTACGCAGTAAAATGTTGCGCAGTGATCATGTGATATGACTGGACCCGTGATTGCCGATCAATGTTTCAAATGTTTTATGTTCGATATATAAAATATATGGCATATATTTAATATGTTTAACTTAGTCAATATGTGCCATATGTTAAACATTTTTAGTTTATAATTTTATGTATATATAGACCTGTAATTAAGAGCATTCTAAAAAACATGTGTATGTGTATGTGTGTGTGTGTGTGAAGAATTTAATTAATAAATTGTTTTATCCTTTAATAATACACCTTAATTTTAAGTTTAGTTTTATATAGTTAGTCTGCTTTCCTCTATTTGTGTCTGATTGTATGTGCCAGTGTGAAGCGATACTCTATTCACATCTGATTGGATTGATTTTAACATATGCGTTGATCTTTAAAATTACCCTTCTGCTTTATTAAAAATAAACATTCTTTAATTATAGCTTATTTTTAAGCGTATAAGAACTGACATTCAACAATATGTAGAAAACATACCGGAATGGTTAATTGTAGATAATGTTATCATAAATTACATAAATTACTTAAAATACCTTTCATTTGCATATTCTATTAAATGTTCATGAAAAAATAGTCTTTATCACCAATTATGCGTCAATAAACAAGAAAATAATTGATAATATGTGACGGAAAATATGCAATAACAAGTGGCATTTTCGTTTCTTGTGATGTAATATGTTCGTAAACAAGTAGTAATAAATAACAGGAAAGTTGAAACATTAGTAGTTTATTGTGGAACATAGTTACTTTCAGGTGAACTTTGTTGTTATAAATAGGGACAGAATAGTATAACAATTGTCAACAATGGAATTCGAAGGTATACAAAACCATATAAAAAACATCATATTGAAAGATATTTTTAGAAAGGGTATACAGTAAAATCTGTATTAGAAATTTTTTCGGCTCATGTATCTATAAGGATGATAACTTGAAAATGAAAAATAGCACTGTCTGAATTGTTATATGACAGCAACCATGCTCTCATTTTTTAGCCATATTTTGTCATACGATCATTACACGAAAGAACTATAGTAGACTTTATTTTACTGTGCCACACATCATGTGATCTCACTAACTTGAAAGAACCACCCTAAGCGTCGCCTAGAAAAATGGTAGCCGGATAGGTTTTCCAGGTTACACGTGATTCGGAAACTGATTTCTGGTTAGCTTGTTAATTTTTATTATAACGTAGTAAAAAAAACCGATAAATAACTGAATAAATTAATACAGTAAATTAAAGTTTTTAAGAAAATTGCTGAAATTTTATTTATTGTTATTATTTATTTTATTTATTCCCAATACATTGTATGTTTTGTTAAAGTTTTTCATTGTTCGACGGGTTTCTAGTGCTTTAATATCATTATTCATCTTTTCCAACAATCTGAAATTTTTGCGTGCGAACATTTTTTAACCATAGATGTCGTTTTGGTTTGTTATATGATTCTTTTAACAATTCTTTAGCCTAAAAAATTTATTTGGACATTAGTAAAGATTAAAAATGCATCTGTATATGAAATTTATACGTAGTATTAACATGCCTTGGTCGTGGATGTAACATTTTATGAGAATATTTAACTTTGATTAAGTCCAGTTTTGATAAGATTTCTATATTTATTGTTCTTTCACAATGGTACCGTTCTAAATAGGTAGATGTGTCTCTTTGTTTATCTAATATAAGATGCTTTACTTGCCATTTTCCAAGCTCAATTCGACAATTGCAATAATATAATATTTGAAGAGAGTCTTTTTTTTGATTTTTATTCTAATAAACCTATGAATAGCCATCAACCTTCCAAAATAAGTGTTATTACAGAAAAGGTGATAATTCAATATCAAGATCAAGATTTAACTCCACATTTTCACCTCATAATGTCCATTAGTATCTTTTAGAGAAATTAAATGGTTGAATATAGTTTCAGTAATATCTGAATAATTAATTATTGTGTCAGATTCTTCAGTACTTTATTTTAAACGAGCAATTTTAAGTTTATATCGGCCGCAGTGCAAACATTTTTTTAAAGAAATACTTTTATCATTTAGAAAATTTTCATAGTTTTGACGAACATGACATCCTTTACAAGTTCTATTTTCCTAAGTTTTACATTAGTGAAATAAGAAAGATAAGAAAAGGGTTTATAGTGACGTGTCTAACGAGATATTGATGAAAGGTAAAAAGGTAAAAAATTGATTAATAATCAATTTGTAATTAATGTAACCGGAAATCAGCTTCCGAATCACATGTAACCAGAAAACATATCCGGCTACCATTTTTTCTAGGTGATGCTAGGTAAGTTAACTTGAAAAGGTAATCTTCATACCGGTCTTCATATAATAAATGATTTTTATATTAAATTTAAAGCTAAAAGAGCTCTTTTATTTGCAAAAAAAAAGAAAAAAGACCGACGGTCTTATTGTGATACAGGACAGTCCTACACCAAGACGGACCAGTCCATCTTTTTAAGAATTAAGAACGGTCTTTTAGGACCGATGCCCATCTTTATTCAAATTATATTTGTCAACTGTTCTTCCGCTATCGAACACAGTTAGAGAATACAAAAAAAAATAATTTAAGCTGATTCTAGAGTACTATTCTCTTTATAGAGTGGATTTAGCCAGTTTCACTAAATATTGATGACCTAGTCATTTGAGGTCATTTGTCATTTGAGTCATTTAAATATAATGTTGTAATTTAGGCCAAAACTTATGAAGCCAGCCGGAATTACAAATTTATATTGTCACGTAATATATTTATCTAACGAAAATTGAAATTATGTAATTAATTTCAGCCAAAATTATGATTTAATTTTCAAATGACTGAGGTCATTTTGTCATTTAACCTCGAAATGACCCAAATGACACATGACTAATGACCTGGGTTATTTGATGTCAATTGGATCACTTGCCATCACTGATTCCATTTGCACATGGCTCTGGCGACTTTCGCAATGTATGCTGCACAATTAATCCAAGACGTATCATATTTGTGTCTGAAACTCAGGAAGTATTATCCTGTGCGTGACTACTACATATAGCCATTTAGCAAATTCCCTATGGTAATCTCGTAATTTTCCAAATACACAGCAAACAATTTACTTCATAAGCTTCGCCTACATGAAAAATGTCTACTCTGTAGTTTGCCATAAGAATAGCATAGGTGATGATACTCCGGTTTTCAGATGATTACATCACGACCTTGTCCAATTCCCAGTAATGGACTATTGGACTTTGGACCTAATGGAGATGTCCAGTCCAATTTCAATTCCAAATGGACTATGATTTATAATTTTATATATTATTATTCTGGCTAAATTTATAGCGTTAGCTTAAATTAAAATGATTATATGCTATTTTGGCAAACCACAGTTTAAAAAAAAGTACTGCTGTTGTAGTCTGTAGTAAATTTAATAAAAAATTCTAGTAAATATTAATATACATACTGTATTATAAATTTTATAATTATTAATTACATATTGCTAAAATTATATATAAATATATGGGCGTGCGTCAGTTAAAAAGGGGGAAATCTACCTCAAAATCAAATTTGAGGTTTTTGGCTTATATTGCGTAAACC
>QZLH01000996.1:8232-28158 GCA_003833135.1 Oehlia diaphana | reverse complement strand
AATATTTGCATCCAGGGTAACTACCCGGGATCAATCCAGGGTAAATCCTGGATGCATCCAGGGTAGGGTAACTACCCGGGATCAATCCAGGGTAAATCCTGGATGCATCCAGGGTGCTCACCCGGGATGTATCCAGGGTCATCCCGGATTTTTGAACAGTACGGCGTTTGATAATCCAGGGTAAATCCTGGATACATCCAGGGTGAACACCCTGGATTTTTGATCAGTACGGCGCGCCATAAAATTTAGCTGCAAAACGCTTTTAAGGCATAGTAAATTATTCACTGAAAAAAGCATTTTTGATATTATAAAATTGACGTCAGAAATGTCGATCGCATATTTGACTAACCATTTAGGTAAATAATCATATGAAGCCTTTCATACTGACGAAATTTCTACGTTCATTTTTCGGGAAATTTTTTTTTTTCTTTTTTTCTTTTTTAAATTATGTCGCGTAATTTTGAATCTGAAATCTCTAAAGCATTTGAACAATTATTAAAAAATGAAACGGATTATAATGTTATAATTTATATTGGAGAAGAACCCAATATTAAAGAATTCCATGCTCATCATATTATATTACGTTGTAGATCCGAATATTTTAATAAAATACTTTCTGATGAGAATATAAAGAAAATAGATGAAAATTATATAATTGAGAATTCAAATATTGATCCCCAATCTTTTAAATCTATTCTCAAGTAAGTTATCAAATGAAATTATTATTATAAATTTACGATGTGTATTATTTTTATAAAAGAATTAACATATGTATATATTGCATATATATAAAATAGGTATCTTTATACTGGTCATATTAATATCACAAATAAAAATGAAACCGAACTTTTAAATATTTTGATAGCCTCTGACGAATTAAAATTGAAACGATTAACAAAACAAATCGAAGAATTTATTATTGAAAAATATCATCAATTCTTACAAAATGATCCGGTTGGAATTCTTCAAACCGTTTATTATCGTAAATTTCTTGTTAAATTACAAGAATTATGTTTAGAATTAATCTGTTATAAACCTAAAATTTTATTCAATTCTGATAAATTTATTAATTTACCTGCTCCTTTATTAGAAATTATATTAAAAAGAGATGATTTAAATTTAAGTGAAATAGAAATTTGGGAAAATTTAATTAAATGGGGATTATCACAAGAACAAGAATTTAATCAAGAAATTTCTCAATGGAATCAAGATGATTTTAATATTTTTAAAGGAATTCTTCAAAAATTTATTCCTTTAATTAGATTTTATGAAATATCTTCTGAAGATTATTATAACAAAGTTAAACCTTATGAAGGAATTTTATCTAAAGAATTAGTAGATGAGATTTTAAAATTTCATATGGTTCCAGGTTACAGACGAACTCTTAATATTTATGGCCCAAGACATTCAAATTATGGAATTATAAAGAATATAAGGTATGATATAATCATAATTTATTTAATTTTACGCAATTAATTGTGAAACTATTGAATCACCTACTAATTATTCGATAATATTTACTATTTTAATTATCACTATACGAATTTATATAAATTATGAGGTAAATATAATATAATTTGACGTTTCATGGCTTGTTTCGAATGGAAGTTGATTATTTGATTTATTTTTTTGTAGATTAGTTCATTTTTTTCGAAAATGAAATACTATCAAGCTATAATCGATATCATCAACTTCATCATCGAAGATGACGAAATTAATCCAACATCACCGCTTGAATTACCTCCGCCAAAATTACCTTCTCCACATTTAGTTTTATATATTGTTTTATTAATTTTATTAATATTAAATTATTTTGATGGAGTTATTGTATTTAAAACTCTTTATTCTATCTGGGCATGTTTTTTTTATCATCGAATAATTGCGAGATGACTTGCCATTTGTTCAATTGAAAAAAGGTGGTAGGGTCAGAATAGAATCTTATTCACAAAAATAGTTCTTTCCACCATGTATTATACCAACATGATGTACTGTATATCGACATATCGGTATATTAATATTAACTATTTTTCTATTTTTGCAATTATTATTTTTTACAAATAAAAAGTACTTTTATATAACCATTTGATTAACGACGCGTTTTTATTACTTACTTATAATATTCTAAAATTTGAAGCAATATATCATTATTTACCGCTGAGAGAATAATAAAATTAGATAATATCAAGCGCTTTTTCATCAATAAGAGATTATATCTTGCGGAAGTTATTATAAAAGAATTACGATGTTTATCAATTATGTTTTATCCATTCTTAATAACATTTTTGATTGTAATCACATTAATTTAATGTTTGGAATAGTTTATTTTTTGTTTTTACATATAAAAACATTTAAATATTTATTAAATTATTGGTGCCAAATTTCGCGCCTTATTTGAAAATCAACTCCAAGAATTTTAATTAAAATGAAATGACAGCCATAACATTCACTGTAATATGACGGGATGTCTAATTTATATTTTGAACCGAGATTTCCATAGTGTAAAAGTAAATTGAACCGGCAAAAAGCAATTGATTTGATGTATGTAGGTATGTAGAGTCATTTTTCACTATATGGTAAAAAATACTGCTCATAATGAAGATTTGCATTTTGTTCTCTTTAAAAGGTTCACCAAGTTTTCTACTTCAACGCTTCACGGTTTACAAAATTTTCAAGAGGACACGTCATCATCAGTTACGTAAGACAAATTTCGAAAAATAAACTGCAGTTATTATATTAAAGATTTATTAGAAATATATACAGATATTGTCATGAAACTATTAGGAAATAATTAAAAACTAATTTTATTACTTTGTGCCATCTCATCTTTAAATAAATAATTAACTTTTACTAATTCTATACGAAATGAAAACTTGGATTTTTTAAAAAAAATCAATCATGAAAAAAATTCTCCAATCCACTAATATGTACTTGAAATATTTATCATTTAAATTATACTATATAATAAGCATTAATAAAAAATATATATAGATATAACAACATATCAGACAAAGTCTTATATTCGAAATTAATCTACCCTTTTTAAATCACATAAAGAAGGGAGTTCCATCACCTCTACTAGGTTGGGACCGCTTTAACTGGGTTCCATCACCAGATCCTGGACCTGCAGCAATGATGGAACAAGCTATTTCTTTAGTAGTATCGTATAATCAAGGAATGATTTATAGTCGAGTTTATTTGGTGAGCAACATTCGGTATTTTTATAGGTGAAATTCTCACTTCTAGCTAAGTTGAACATATAGTCCAAAACTAGGAATTCGCAATTAATTAACCTATAAGTGTAAAGATCTTGCATCACAAGAAATCCTTCTAGAAATTCATTAGAATAGGAAATATATCAATAATAAATGTATCACTTGTAATTTTGGTCATTGTACTTTGATGGCAAATTTAGCATTCTTTACCATTAACAGGAAGATCAGAGTTAATTGATGCTGAATCAAATGGTAGAGATCATGATGGACAGGTGATGATTCTGAACGTTAATATTAATTGTGCTTTGATAAATTTCAGATTCGATTCCTTTCTTACAAGTAAAAAGTACAAGTTATTCAGATTTTCTTAAAGTGTTCTTGATTCAAAAATGTTTCTTGTAAAAAAGTTAAGATTTAATATTAAAAAACATTTAAACTAGTTTAAACGCCCCATATAAAGTTACGAATCATTACTATGCATCGTTAATAATTCATTAAAATTTTGTTGATGTATTGTATAACAAATTAACAAGATCACGAGAGGAAATGGAATATACAACATAATTAGACTTTTTAACAAGTGTAATAAGAGCGTTAAAAAGTTACTTTTGTAAAAGATCATTGAAATAAAATTATTCGACCATACTTAAATTTTCAAACATATAATAGATTTATTCAATACTTTATCTCCAAAAACAAAACAAAAAAAGAAAGGAAAAAAAAAAAAAGAAATATACTCTAATAATTCTAATATGAATCAACAAAGAATTTGACTATTCGGTTTCTAATTCTTTAAGAGATAAAACAATATCATATATATTAGGACGTTTATCAGGATCATCCACCCAACAAGCTAAGTTATATTATTAAAAAAAATAAAGAAAATGATATACGTTAAATTATGTTAAGAAATTTATCTTAACAAAAAAAATAAAAAATATTTTTTTAAATTAATTATTTACCTGTATACAAATTACTATATTTAACCGGAGTTTCTTCAACGATTTCTTCCCTTTTACCTTTTTTAATTTCTTTAACTAGATCTATATCATATTCTATACCTTCAGGATAAAAAGGTCTACGACAACTTGAAATTTGCCATAAAATAACACCCAAACTATAAATATCCGATTTACTATTCAATTCGTAAGGTTTAATTTCTTCTTGAAGTTTATACATACTATATAAACTTTGAGGATCCATATAAGGAATAATACCCAATTTATTTGTAAAAATCTCATCATAATGTGAATCTTCGGTTATTTTTCTAGATAATCCAAAATTTGTTAACTTGATATTATTCTGATGTACGAGTATATTATAAGAATTCTATTATAAATAAAAAAAAAAAAAATCATTTTTGATTCAAAAATCGGGTTCGATTAATTAGTTTGATTAATATTTTAAAAAATTAATAAAAATTTAAAAATTTATAAAAAAAATTATAAATTTATACCAAATCTCCATGAACGATATCTTCATTATGAATACATGATATAGCATTTGCAAGTTGTATTGCTAAACGTAATTTATCATTCCAATCAAGTCTATTAAAATTTTCAATCAAATAACTATGTAACGTGCCTCCATCAGCATATTCCATGATCAACAAATACTTATTCATTTGATGAATTAATCCGGTTCTCAATTTAGAAATTCCATAAAATCGTAAAATATTTGTATGAAAATCCACCTCACGTTGTATTTTCAACTATTAATAAAAAAAAATTTAATATTTTAAAAAAAAACTTAATAAAAATTTAGTATTTATATTCACAGTTTAAATAATATTACCTCATTTACAATTTCTTGAACGGTTAATTTATATGATGATTTTAAAACTAATACAGTATCAGAATCTTTCCAATTTGCACGAAAGATATTTCCTACAGAACCGATACTAATTTCTTGTATATTATTAAAATGAGAATAATCATAAAATTTAATATGTTCTTCTACGATGGCTTTTTCTAACCAATCAATATCAGCACTTGAATCAGTTTCTTGTTTCTTGTAAATGGATGACATTGTTTTCGCAAGTAAAAAAAAAAAAAAAAAAAAAAAAAAAAAAAAAAAATATATTTTTTTTTTTTTTTAAAAAAAAAAAAAAAAAAAAAAAAAAAAAAATAAGAAAGAAATTTAATTTTTATTCGTTTGTAAAAAAAACAAAACTTTAATTTATAGCTATTATTACCGATCGTCAAGTCGCATGTGTGATCAACATATTACGTATTATAAAAATCATACTCGGAGAAAAGATTTTTACGGTTTAACAATTAATATATATACATGGACTCTTGAACTTTCAAATTTTCGAAACAATTAAAAAAAAATAAATTACGATAAAATAATCGATGTAAAATTTTTTTTAAAATTTTAAAAGAAAAAAAGATTTGGTGAAATCGAAGCGTCACGTGATACATTGAGTACCCAAAATCAAACTCCGGGGCTATCTAATTTTATTTGGTAAGAACAATTCCTTATTATGGTTTTCAATCACCAAACGGGGTATCATTCATTTATGACGCAAGCGAATACATTTTTTTAGCTTGGATTGGATGACGGAGTGGTGACGGATTTTCCGATAAAAACAACTAAACCTTTTAAAGTAAATTACAAAAATAATTCTAAGACTTATATATCTATGAAAAAAAAAATTGATTGTTTTTTTAACAATTAATTTTATATTTTAATTCATTTTATTGTTCTTTAAAACTAAAAAAACACGATTATGCAATCGACATAATTGTTTTTTTTTTTTGTATAAATAATAAAGAATTTTTTTTGTGGGCGTTATTGTAATTAGTACAAAGAAAATTTTAATTGTTTGTTTATTATTTGTTTATTTATTTTTTTTTTTAATTATTCATTTTTTTAAACATACTAATTATATGCAACTGAACTCGATAAAAATAATACCTACCTTCCTTCTACTGTATATGATCATTAATGTGATATATTTACATCTGTCGGACGTTTCTACTGAAAAAAAACGAAAAAAAAAGTAGTAAAATAAAAAATTAATCAAGAAAAAAATTTTCTATTTCGATACGATACGAAACGGACGTAATTATAATATGTTGATTATATTTTCTTAAATTACGCTTAATCTCCGGTCAATTTTTAATATTTTTAATATTAACGGAGACAAAAAAGTTTTCGATAATTAATTTCATACTACAATAAGTTACTTTGTCATTTTTCAATGCATCGTCGTAACATATTATGTATTTTTACCGTATTTTTACCAAATTTTGAAAAATTGAAAAATTGAAGCTAAAGATAAATATATAAATTTTTTTTCATATAATTTCAAAATAATAAATAATTTCTCGCCGATTTTTGATTGATTTATCATCTTAATGTGAATGCACTGACGCCATAATCTAGCGTCCTAAAACTCGAGTTATTCACTCATATGGTTAAACGTTATTATTGTTGATTTTTATTGATTATACTTTTGGTTGGCGGGAACTATTTTGTAAACTCAGTAATCATACACTGAATAAGGTTTTTCAATTACAGTATTGTAAATTTTCTGTAGGTTTTCTACTGTAAAATGTTAGTTGTCATTCATGCACAGTAAAGATGTGTACTATAAAAATAAAAAAGAAACACTTCCTATTTATGGAAATTCATCAATGTAAAGTTTTTGTGCGAAAAAAATTCTAAATTCTATATTTAGTAAAACAAATAATAATTTTTAAAAAAAATTTAAATTTATGAAACCTTAAAACATGTTTGAGTAGCGATTAAGTTTCAGGATATGATCATTTATTAAAAAATATTAATGACGTGCTAAAAATAAAATTTTGGTTTCTTTGTTTGATTTCAATTTTCAAAAAAGTAATTATTAAAATTCTTTTTAACTCGCATAAAATAAGAAAAGGTGCTTGAATAATCCTTTATTAAGTAAAGTTATTTCATTGTAGGTATAAATTTATGTGTATCAGCCTATGTTTGATGTGCATATTGTCACACAATTGAAGGCGCGGAATGTATACACCGTTGATACCGTTAAAGGTAGACAAAAAAAAGTTAAAATTTAACATATATAAGTTTTCATTTCTTTATTATATTTCATATTTTTTCATCCAAACTTTTTTTTTTTTAAAAAAAAAAAAACAATTTTTTTTTTAAAATGAATACTTTTCAATCTCGAGGTTACATTCCAACCGCAAAATTTCTTTCAGTTAGTGATAAGGATATGAAAGAAATGATTGACCACATACTTGAACAACGAAAAAATCGATCGGATCGGATTTTGATGGTTGGACAAATCGGTGATTTTGTTCCATTTTATGAAATTGCCTTTAAAGTTATTCAGAATGTATTGGAATATATTAGCGAAAAAGAATCAATTCATGAACAACTTATGGAACGAAAAATTGATCGTGCGATAACAAAACATGCTATGAATACAATGATAGCTGAAATAAATGTTATTGAAAATCATATTAAACGTATATCGGACATTAATCTTACTTTAAAAGAACGAAAAATTGAAGTACCTTACGTATTAGGTTCTTGTCTAAAGATTTTAAACGAGTTCAATAATAAACAACATATTTATTATATGCATCCTCTTATCACTTCCCCTTTCTTAATTGCTTTCTCTCAGTTATATATTATTGCTTGTACATATGGAATTGAACTTATTCCTTCATATGAAGAAAGAATTGAAAAGGAAAAGAAATTATTAAAAGAAGTTATTGAAGAATATAAAACGAATACCATTAAAGAAAGACTCGAAATGATTAAAGTTGTTCATATGTTAAAACTTCCACATTATGAAGGTAATATTAAAGATAATATGATTGAATTAATAAATCCTGTTAATATTGGAGATATTCTTAATAATTTAAAAAAAGATACGCAACTTTTATCATTACATGAAGTAGATATTGTTAAGGATGGTTTTGGTTTTGATAGTAAACCTAATGAATTACATTATTGGGATCGTACATTTTGGGATCAAAAACAACAATGTTCGAATAATTATGATTATTCAATGGTAGTAAAAATTGCATATGAGCAATATTTTGATGAAGTTATTTCTTCTATTTATTAGATTAATTTAGCGAGTTTTACGATAACGATTTCGTGTAGATATTTTGAGCTTATAGTATTTTCTTTTCAGTTTGTTTTTTTAAACTAATTTATATAAAAGTATTAAGATGTTTACTGTGATATTTAAAAATACATCAGTCCATAAATAATAGGGAAGACAAGGATTATTTTCATTCATAACCGCATTCCAATTATTTTTGTACATTTCGATAACTAAAATTTTTTACTTCAAATAAATCATTTACTAAATATTACATATTTTTCATTCTTAAACATCATGCAACGTCACGATGGCACGATATCTTTAACGTTCTTGTCATGCTCAAATTTAAAATATTACTGTATATATAAAATTTGTTTATAAAAAACATAGATAAAGAAATTAAAAGGAATTGAATACAGCAGGATCGAAAATTAATTCATTTTTATTATCATATTCTAATTGTATTAAAAAAAAAAAAAAATAGTATCATACATTTATCTTTAATGAATATTTTGATATTTTTGAACGAAAAAAAAAAATGATAGATTTATCGTCAATATCACATAATCATTTTGTCGGAGTTCCGAAAGTGGAAGATTTTTCTGTGCGACTGGATACACGGTGTGTATCTTATTGAGCAATATAGGTTAAAATTTTTTTTTACTAAAAGTAGCATTATTGACATTTCTTGTGTCATTTTACCCTTCTAAATTCGGTTTATATGGTATCATCATCGTACGAAATATAAGGTTTTTTTAAAAAAAATTAAAATTCCATATTACCCTTCGCACAGATAATACATTTTTAAATAACTCGATCTAGAAGCTAATGTCTTTAATATTACGTCCTTTGCCAAATATAACTTTTACATTATATTTAAAAAGTTCTTGGAGAAAATTCAAAAAATCACTGGGTAAGGTACGATTTAAATTATGCAAATTAAAAAAAAAAAAAAATAGAAAAAGAAATTTAGCAATATAATACATGATAAAAAAAACATAAACATTTTTTTAAATCATCACTAACTCAATAAAATAAAATAAAATGAAATGTTAATCCATAAATATTTATAAGATTCAATAATTTATTCTAAGCAAGGAGAATAATAAATTTAGGAATTGGAATCGATTCAATCGAAAATCGAATCTTGAGAATCGATTAAAGATTCGATTAATCGAACCTAAGGTTCGATTTGACGATTCGATTTTCGATTTCGATTATTTCGATTAATCATCAATGTTGATCATTTTTCAGCAATTTTGATAATTTCGATATTATTTTTTTTACCGTAACGTAGTTATAGAAATGATATGACTACTTTTATTGTGCCATAATATAAAAAAAAAATTGATTTATTGAGATTCGATTTTTAGATTCGACTAATCGATTAATTCGATTTTGATAGAATCGATTCCAATCCCTAGCGAGAATTATAATGTGAGAAATTCGAAGCAATCGCTTGTTAACGTGATTAAAGGTGATTAAAGTGCATGACGACAAAATAGTGAATATATGGATAGGTACCCCAGAAAAATCTACATATATGAGACTTTCCGGAATCCTGAAATAAATACTAAAAAACATAAAAATCATTAAATCGTTTGTAAAATAACAACTTAGTCGCTACATTACAAATTTAGATTTAACCGTCATTTCTGGTGGAAATGGTACTTTAATGAGCGGGATTTCGGCTGAAATAAATACTAAAAAAATTAAATCGTTTAGTATAATAACTTCATCAATACGCTGCAAATTTTGATTTGATAAATTTGTATTACACCGATTTATCGCTATGTCGTAAATTTAGATTTAATGTTTCGGTGAAGATATCTTCTCCAATGTTAAGGTAAGAACAAGAAAATATACATTGCTTTAAGAAGAAAGTAAGCGATATTTTGTAATTATTTATAATTTATTAATGTTGTATCAAGGAATTTTCCGTATAGAAAAAATTTCCGCTAAAATTCTGAGCAATTTCTTCATAGAATTTATAATGCTACATTACGACATTGGTGTAGCAGTAGATAAATTGATTTTTAGACCTTCGTAATGGAAATTATCCCCTGATCGGCACCATTTATACGATTATGCAATGTAGTTATACCTACTGGGTAGCAAATTTTATACAGTCACAGCTCGTTATAGTAAAGTTCGTTATAGTAATTTTTGCTTATAGTAAACTTTTTTTATTCGCCAATCCAATCAATAATAAATTTCATTCGTTATAGTAAAGTCACTAATAAAATCTCGATATTAGATACAGTGAAGTTTTTAAAAGTTTGATATATAGAACTTGTAATATAAATTTATATTCGTTTTAAGAAAATCACATGATATAATTAATTACACGTGTAAATCATTATAAATAAATAAAATGTAAATCATTTTGTTAATATATTTCCTTTTTTTAATCAATAAAACGCCATTTATCGTAACACAACTTTTTTTTCGTTGTTCTTCAAATGCCGCCAAGCAGAAAAGGTAAAGAAAAGAAGCAGAAAAAGCAAAGAAAAGAAAAGTTTAACATTTGCAGAAAAAAAAGAATTATGCGAGTGGAAAAGGGATTATCCATCATATAATCAAGAAGATCTTTCTAATAAATTTGATATATCAGTACCACAAGTTTGTAGAATATTAATAGAAAAGGATAAATGGCTGTCTATTGATGCTTCAAATAAAAAGTTTAGTAATCAAAACGGGATAGAGGGGCCAAGTTTCCAGAAATTGAATCTGCATTATACTTGTGGATGCAGCAAGCATTAGCTTCAAATCTAACGATTACAGGAGATGTATTAAAAGCTAAAGCTTTAAAATTTGCAACTAGACTGCAAATGACAACTTTTACTGCATCAGATGAATGGCTAACAAAGTTCAAAAAACGTTATAATATAAGACAAATCAATAAAGCTGGTGAAGCAAATAGCGCACCTTTAGAGAGGAACGTGAAATTTTACAAGAAATTATTGAATCATATGATCTTTGTGATGTTTATAATGTTGATGAACAGGTAAGAACTGCAAAATTAATGTTATACAAAATAATGATTTTCATTAAATTTACTAAATTAAATTGTAATTTATCACACATATTTCAGCTTTATTTTAGAATTTAGAGTCGTCTAAGACACTTTCAGATCATTATATTTCTGGTACCAAAAAATCAAAAAATCGTATTACAGTTGTTTTAACTTGTAATGCTGATGGCAGTCATAAATTACCAGCATTATAATACACAAATGGCAAACTCCGCGTGTTTTAAAGGAATCAAAAAGGATGATTTGCCTGTTTGGTATTACTGGAACCGTACTGCATGGGTGATTATTTGAATAAACTTAATTAATTGATGAGACGGCAAAATCGTAATATATTATTATTAGCAGATAATGCGCCTACACATTTAATGGATGAAACTAGTATTCAATTATCAAATATTAAGGTACATTTCCTTCCTCCAAATATGACCTCTCACTTGCAACCATTAGATGCTGGTATAATTAATAGTTTTAAGGTAATAATATATAAAATTATTATTAATCATACATTATACTTTAATATTTTATTTATCATTATTTTTATAAATTTACGCTCAGTATAGAAAGCCTTTAGTTGCAAATAGAGTAGAAGCATATGATTTAGCTCACAATAATATGGTTCTGATATAGCACCAGTTGACATTCTTGATGCTATAATGTTTGTAAATGAGGCATGGAAAATCGCAAAACCAAGTACAATTACAAATTGTTGGATAAAAACAGGAATTTTGCCTAATTTTGAAGATTATGATTCCGATCAGGAGGATATAGATAATATTGATGAAATTACTTAAGAATTACAAAATATGATTAATGAATTAAATTTAAAGATCCTATTACAGCTGAAAATTTTATTCATATTGATGATGAAATATCAATTGAACAATTATCAGATGAAGATATTTTAGCTGCAGTAATTCCAAATGCTGAAATGATGATGCAGAAGATGATGAAACACCAGAAGAAATAGACGTTATTACTAATAGAGAAGCGTTGAATAGTTTAGAAAAGGTGATTAAATATTTTAAAAATCCGCCTGATAATATTACAACGAATTATGCAGAATTAAGGACCCTTAATACTTAAAGACCAAAAATTAATAGGCGAATTTAAGATAATGCAAAACAAATTACATTAGATAGCTATTTGTTTTAGATTAAATACTTAAAATGTGTAATTGCATATGTATATACATGAATAAATTTCAAAAGCATTCGTTATAAGAAATTTTTTTTTTTTTTTTTATTTAGATTTCTCGCTGTTGTAAATATTCGTTATAGTAATTAAAAATGACAGAAACCAAGGGTTTACTATAACGAGCTTTGACTGTACATGATAATTAAAGAGGCAATTTTAATTTATCACTAGCTAATAAATAAGTAAATAGAATTAAATGAAATAAATAAAAAATAAAAATAAATAATGAACTAAATAAGCTACTGCCTGAACAATAAATAATCCTAACGTTATATACGTACGGTTCAATAATTTTATTCCAAGCAAGGAAAAATAGAAAAAAAGGGTAATGTGGTATAAGTGATTTACGTGTATAAATCAAAACCTTGATCAAAAGTATAGTGTATAATGGGAAAATAATGAATGTATGGATTAACAAATATATTAAATCGTTTGTAGTATAGCAACTTTATCGCCACGCTACAAGTTTAGATTTACATAGAATTTGAAATATTCAAATAATCTCATATTTATACTAATGCTTTGATGAAGATATTCTCTCCGGTTACAGGAAATTTTGCTGAAAGCTATTTCACCAAAAGAACGTTTCGCCGGAAAATAGGGCCAAAATTATGCAACATTATGAATAACTCAGGGGCCGGAAATTATTTTTCGGCAAAATGTCCCAACACCATCTTCTCCAACGATAAGGTAAGAAGGCCGTTGTTAACAAGAAATCAACAAGAAATAATACATTGTTTTAAAATTCAATTTAATTACAATAATGTAAAATCATTATATATTACTTCTCATACGTACCAAAATCTTCGTTCATTTCAGTATTATCATAATTCATAATTAATTTTATCACTTGACGAGTCTTGTGCTAAAAAATATTCATTCAATTTAGCTGAATAAACTTGTATAACAAGAATTCGGATGATATATAATTTTCAATTCATTCTCTAAAAAGAAAAAAAAAAATTGGTAAAATAAAATGTAAATAATTAAGTGTTTAATTACCAGGCATATGTATTATTTTTTAATCGTTATCTTCTGCTGGATATTTATCAACCCATTTTTCATAAATTATTTTCAGTTGGCCTTCTTTTAGGATCATCATTCCAACACCTTTTCATTAATTCTGCATATTCAGGCATACTAGTTCCTTCCATAATTTATGGTCTAATGCCTTTACAAATATCTATAAATTTATCAACATGTTCATTTCCACTGGTTCAATTATCAAAATTTTGCCGGAGTCTTTTAGAATTACATTCTTTCACCAATTATCATGAGACATTCAGGGCATAAGCCGTAATCTTTGATTAAGTATTCTTTCTTCAATAATATTTAAGTCATCATTGGAAGAATCATTTGCAATAATAATTATGTTAGCAACTTTATCCTCTTCAATAATATTCATTTTTTTTTTTTGTAGTTTTAGTAACGTAAAAAAATGAAAATTCTAACTCATGAGGAAAATCTGAAAGCAAAGAAAAATTTATATTTTCGTTTAAAGAATTCGTTAATAGGTTGTTTAATTCTGTAATCAAATATGTTTGCGTTAAATAATAATCATATTTTGTCTTCCAAATTTAGAATTAATTGTGAATCCAAAATAAAACGGCGCAGCAATTGCTTTTCTTACTTTAATTAAAGTTCATATTTATAAAAAAACGTACTAATTTATATTGTTCAAGTATGAAATCCTTTTCTCATTATTTCTTAAAATATCAGTTAACGTGAAATCCATTATATCGCATAGTTGTTATATAGTGTTCTGTATTTAATGATTTTTTCCTCTGTGTATAAATTATAAGAATTTACTTTGTATTTAGCATGAAAAATTGAAATCCGTCATTCCAAATATATGAAACTTTTGATATAATGTTAGTCACTGTTGCACGTGATCCAGATAATAACGTGATTTACATTGTAACATTAGTTTTCTTATTTTAAAAAAATTATACGCAACTATTTAAATAAAATAAAAATTTTATATTGCATTTTTAATGGAATATTGTAATAAAAATTTAATATGTTATTATAACGGCTCATAAAGATATATTTTTTGATGAAGAAAAAAATAATATTAAAGGTTATATTTATTAATAAAAGAATCTAAAATATTTAAAAGATCGATATGAGAAAAGGTATTCATTTCCTACAAAAACAAAATAATATTTTAAAGATTCGCTTTACGGTATTTTTCAGCATATTATGAGTTTCTCTTAAAATAGTACGCTATTCTCTATCTTCCTAGTAACATTTTATTTTTGACCAAGAACTACACAACTACACTCGTCTCAAATCAAAATTTTTTTGCGCAATTATATACTTTAATAATAATTGAATACTTTATTATAATATAAAAAAAATTTGCCGAAATTAAACAATAAAAAAAAAAATAATATTAAAATGTCAAAAAATTTTAATAATAATTCAGATACTTAAAAATAATCTACCAATCCATTTTAATAAACACATTTGTTTAAAAAATATTTATGTACTAAAGAGATTGACACATTTAATTATTTGAATCACTCTTTGTATCAATCAATTTCATTTTGTTCATTTAATAATGTAAGAATATTTTTTGCATCATCATTTCCACCTTCGGCTGCTTCTTTATATAAATTATGAGCCTTTTCTTTATCAACATCAACTATAATCCCATGATCATAATAATAACCAAGTTTACATATTCCATTTACACATCCTTCTTCGGCTGCCTGTTTATAATAACCAAATGCTCTAATCTCATTCCTATTTACTCCTTTTCCTAATTCATAAATTTCTCCTAATTTATATAAAGCAAGTTTATCATTTTCTGCTGATCTTTTATACCAATAATTGACTATATTTAAATCATTTACTAGTTCTTCATTATCTTCATACATTAATTTAAGATATTCCATTGCATTATTTTTTCCTTTTACAGTCGCCTCGTCATATAACATCAACCCCTTTTCTTTATCAACTTTAGTTCCAATTCCATTAACATAACAATATCCAAGATGAAATTTTGCATTTACATATCCTTTTTCAGCTGATTTCTTATAATATTCAAATGCTTTATTTTCATCTTTTACCGTACCTATTCCTAATTCATGACATATACCCATGTTATCGCACGTAACTTCATTTTCATTTGTTGCCGCTTTTTGGAACCAATAATTGGCTTTTTCAAAATCTTTTTCAGTTCCTTCTCCCATAATATATAAAAATCCAAGATTATTTTGTGCATCTATATATCCTTTTTCAGCTGCTTTTTTATATAACTCAAAAGCTTTTATTTCATCTTTTTCAACTCCAATACCAAATTTATAATGATATCCTAAATTATGTAATGCTAATTCACACCCATGTTCTGCTGCTTCTCTATACCAATAAATAGCTTGTACTAAATCTTTTTCTGTACCTTCTCCATATTCATATAAATATCCGATTTTACTTTTTGCAACATTAAGTCCTCTTTCAGCTGCAATTTTATATAATTCAAACGACTTATCCTTATTAATTTCAGTTCCAATACCTAAATAATAACAATTTCCAAGTTCAAACTGAGCATTTAAGAATCCTTTACCAGACGCCATTTCATAATATTCAAACGCTTTTTCTTCATTCTTTTCAACACCAAACCCGTTGTAATAACAGACACCTAAATTATATTGTGCTGCTATATCTCCATTCTCAGCTGCTTTATTATGCCAGTAAACAGCTTTTTCTGGATCTATTTCTGTTCCTACACCACTTTGATATAAAATTCCAAGATTACTTTGCCCAATAATATGTCCTCTTTCTGCTGTAATTTTATATAATTCAAATGCTTTTGCCTTATCAACTTCAGTTCCAAGTCCTTTATCATAACAATATCCAAGTTCAAATTGAGATTCTAAATGTCCTTGTTTAGCTGATTTTTTAAAATATTTAAATGATTTAACATCATCTCTTTTAACACTTATACCATGTTTATAATAATATGCTAAATTATATTGTGCTATTTTACATCCATTTTCTGCTGCTTTATTGTACCAATAAATAGCTTTTGCTAAATCTAGTTCTATATATTTACCATTTTTATATAAAGTTCCAAGAGCACTTTGCGCTGCAGTCTGTCCCTTTTCAGAAGCAATTGTATATAATTTAAATGCTTCAATTAAATTAATATCAACTCCAATTCCATTTTCATAATAATATCCAAGTTCATATTGAGAATCTAAATATCCTTGATTAGCTGATTTTTTAAAATATTCAAATGATTTTTTTTCATTTTCCTCATTTTTATAATGAATACCTAATTTATATTGTGATAATATATTTCCATTTTCAGCTGATTTTTCATACCAATAAATAGATTTTTCTAAATCTTTTTCTATATTTTGATAATAATCACCTAATATATTTTGTGCTAATGAATATCCTCCTTCAGCAGATTTAAAATACCATTCAAAAGATTCCTTATCATCTTTTTTTATTCCAATTCCATTTTGATAACAAATACCAAGATTATATTGTGCATGTATATTTCCTTCATTAGCAGATTTAAAATACCATTCAAATGCTTTCTTTTCATCTTTTATTATTCCAATCCCATTTTGATAACAATAACCTAAATTATTTTGTGCATCAATATTTCCTCCTTTTGCTGATTTTAAATAATATTCAAATGATTTAAATAAATCCTTCTTTTTTCCTATACCATATTGATAACAATGACCTAAATTATTTAATTCTATTAATTCTTTCTTTTTATCATAATCTATTTGTTTTTCATTATTATTATTAGAACAATATTTATTTTTTGATTCAAAATATTCTTCCATAATATTTATTTCATCCTTACATAAATTTATTTCTAATCCATTAAAATTTTCAAATTGATTATTATATGACATTGTATGTTTCTTTTCTTCTAAATTTTTAAATTCTTTTATAATCAAATCTCTTTTATTTAAAATAATATCTTTATAATAATAAAATGATAATAAATATTTTGATATAATAATATTAAGTAATTGATAAATAGAAATTAAATTATTATTAATTTCATCATCATCATCATTTTTTTTAGTATATTTATTAACTGATAATAAATATAATTTTAAAGATTTATTTTCATCATCAAAATTTATTAAATCATTATTATTTATTAAATCATAATCATAAAAAAACCCTATTAAACCTGAAAACCAATTTTCATTTTCTTCATGATCTTCCATTAATTTTAAAATTTTTTCATTATTTAATTCATTATTAATTAAATAATCTTGTACCCAATCAATTAAAATATTTTCAAAATTATTATAATTATCTATTTTTATTATTTGACGATAAAATCCTTTTAAAAATTCTTTTAATAAATTATTATTCTCATTATCTAAATTCATTTTATTTTATTTCGTTTATGAAGAATTCTTTTAAAAAAGAGGAAGAGAAATAATTGACGTACAAATTAAATTAACGTTACAATTAATAACTAATTATAGGAGATTAAATACTGCGCACAACTGATAAAGGAAATAATGAATTCGCTATTAACCGCTGTAGCTACTGTCACACTAACTTATAATAGTAATTTGGCGGCTTGGCGTTTGTTGCTGCGGTATTGCTGCGGAATTATTTTTAGGATAAACGTTTATCAAAATATGCAAACACCAGTCACACCAAGACTGCTGCTGCGGTATTGTTGTTTCACGAATCTGAATTTGCAGTACATAAATTTTATCAAAGGGAATTACTGTACGTTAATGTTTTTTGATTGACGAAAAAGTTTGCTAAACAAGTTAAGGGCGGACTTCAATATTTTTATATTATTCATGAGACTAAATATATTCATTGCATATAAATATAATAATTTTATTAATAAAATTTAAAATGTTTATTATACTGCTGTACCGTAAAAAAAAAAACTTTTTTATTTTGTCTAGACATAAAATTGAAGTCACATTTATTCATCCAATATGGAAGAATTTATGTTACTGATAATATATTTGAGGTTATATAAAAATGAATGATAATCATTTCAGTTGGAACTTAATAATTACCTAAGATGAAATGATTAACCAGTTATTGCGATTTTGTAATAATTGATATACATTCCGGTTGTGTAAAATTTGTTTGTCATATGTGATCAACACATTTGCGCATAATGCATTTTGCATAAATATTGTTACCACATTTATTTATACTAATAAAGGCGCTTAATAATAAAAAAAAAAGATCTTTTTCAATTAGGGAGAATTTTGATATATAGCAATGGATGGTAAAGGTAAAGTATAACATGAATAATAATATAAATTAGAATTATCAAAATTATTAAAACAAACTTGCAATATAATAAAACAAGTTTTGTGTGGTACTAGAGAACCTGAAGGTAAATATAATATATAAAACAAAATTGAAATATTAAGATTTTTATTTATTAAGTAAACTTAATTGTTAATAATCAAATGTAATTAAACCAAATTTGCAATACTATAACAAATTAGTTTCCAGTAATATCGAAGAATTTGAGGAAAGTGGTACTGGAGAATTTGAGAGAAATAGCACTGAAGAATTTGAAAGTAGTAGTATTGAGGAATTTGAAGGAAGTAACACCAAGGAATCAGAAGGTATATCAAACAATCTGAAATATTAAGTTTTCATCTATAAACAATTCAAATACTACTAGACTAACTATATTATATAAAAATTATATTAAATATTTAGCTAGTAAGTTAATATAATTTTAATAAAAATAAATTACTCATTAATTTTATTGTATTTCATATACTAAATGATTAATAATACTGTAGTTAGTAAGTTATCGGTTATTTAAATCTTTAGTCCTCTACTTTATTTATCTTACACAACATTCAAATAACTAAATTCTTTGTCTAAATAACTATTTAATAATATATTACAGGAGGTAAGTTACAATATGTATATAATATTCATTTGTTTAATATTTTATATAATTCAACTAATTATATTCTTAATTTAAATAACTAGATTGTAAGTAAGATATAATTTACAGTAAATACTTTTATATTATATTTATATCTAACAAATTAATAATTAATACTATAGGGTGTAAGTTATATGATGTCTATATTTAAACTATTATTTATATAATTTAACTAATTTCTTTATTTAAAATTATTAAATAATATAGGGAGTAAGTTATTTATTTAATTCTATTATTACTACTTATCATTATAATATTTACATATAATTTAAACTAACTAATTTCTTTATTTAAATAAATAGTTGGTATGTTATTTATTTATTTCTATTATTACTTATTGTTATAATTTTTACATATAATTTAAACTAACTAATTTCTTTATTTAAATAATTTAGGGAGTAAGTTATTTATTTAATTCTATTATTACTTATTGTTATAATATTTACATATAATTTAAACTAACTAATTTCTTTATTTAAATAATTTAGTGTGTAAGTTATTT